>JAZKJV010004472.1:0-262580 GCA_037367405.1 Ottelia alismoides | reverse complement strand
TAACCAACGTGCCCCAGAAATGACCGTAGCTGCTTCAAATTGGACGGCGGTGTGAGTTTTCTAATGACATCGACCTTGGCCGGATCAACCTCCATGCCTCTGTTGGAGATAATGTGGCCAAGCACCGTCCCTTGAGTCACCATGAAGTGACTCTTCTCCCAAGATAGAACTAAGCGGGTAGCAATGCATCGCTGGAGCACTCGGTCTAGGCAGTCAAGACAGGAATCGAAACCGTCGCCGTAAACCGAGAAGTCGTCCATGAAGACCTCCAAACACTCCCCTACCATGTCCGAAAAGATTGACAGCATGCATCTCTGAAAAGTCGCAGGGGCGTTACATAGCCCGAATGGCATGCGTCGAAAGGCGTAAGTACCGAAGGGACAGGTAAAGGTGGTCTTCTCCTGATCCTCAGGAGCGATGGCCACCTGGTTGTAGCCCGAGTACCCATCTAGGAAGCAATAATGGCTCTTCCCTGCCAGTCTCTCTATGATCTGGTCAATAAAAGGCAGGGGAAAATGGTCCTTCTTGGTGGCCTGGTTGAGTCTCCTGTAGTCAACACAGACCCGCCAAGAGGTGGGTACTCGTGTAGCAATCTCCTCTCCCGACTCACTGATCACAGTCGTGATGCCCGTCTTCTTGGGCACCACATGCAAGGGGCTAACCCACTTGGAGTCGGAAATGGGATAAATAAAATCTGCACTCCACCATTTTGATATTTCCTTCATAACAACCTCTCTTAGGTTGGGGTTCAGTCGCCTCTGGAACTCACGCGACGGCTTTGCCCCTTCCTCGAGATAGATA
Organism: Ottelia alismoides; assembly: GCA_037367405.1. Classification (NCBI taxonomy): domain Eukaryota; kingdom Viridiplantae; phylum Streptophyta; class Magnoliopsida; order Alismatales; family Hydrocharitaceae; genus Ottelia; species Ottelia alismoides. Next base: position 261,779 of record JAZKJV010004472.1, on the reverse strand, counting down.
TGGTGGGAGCACAACGAGGGACTAATCCCATGGAGATCTGCTACGCTCCATCCAATTGCCTTGCGGTTCTTTTCAAGAACCTCCATCAGACGGGATTCTTGTTGTCCAGTCAGATCGGCAGAGATGATGACTGGGTACATCTCAGGCTCCCCCGCAAGGAATCGATACTTCAGCGAAGTAGGGAGCGGCTTTAGCTCTGGACAGCTGGGTGCTGGCAAATCTGGCTTCTGAAGAAGATGTGTGTATGCGGATAATTCTGCCAAATTTGCCTGGGAAAATGATAACGAACTCTCACAAACTGGATCTGGAGAAGGCGGGTCCTCTACATTGTCTCTGATTTGCTCTGCCTCTACCTCCTCCTCATCTATAGGCTCAGGTGGATCCAGATCTGACATCTGATCATCACAATGTGGCCAATCAGATTCTGTATCCGAGGGATCTATATCAGACTCGGTGGTATCAGTACCACCGGAGAACAAGGTGGCATCAGCACCACCATCACTGAAAATCGTGTTGCGATCGAGAACCGGCTCTGCTGCCGCAATGGTATCCTGTACCAGGGTTGTGCTCTCCAGACTATCCTCTGCTATCAGCTCTGCATCAGCTGTGTCTGAATGTGAGAGGATGGTCTGTGCTGCAGGATCTGCCCAAGCTGCCTCATCATCTGTGATCACAAAATCACAGTCCTGGTGGATGTCTGGCTCCGTGTCTGTCAGCTGCTCGGAATCTGTACTCCCATGCGAGCGGGATCTATCTCTGGCTCTGTGGTCCTTAACCGTCTCTATTTGTATACTCTCGCCCTGGACGCGAAAGTACACCTTCCCACTGTCATGGTCAGTCACCGCCTTGGCTGTGGCCAAGAACGGGCGTCCGAGGATGATGGGGGAATCGGTCAACGAATCAGGGGTCTCCATGTCCAGCACTACGAAGTCCACGGGGAATTGCAAACCCTGAATCGTGACGACAACGTCTCGCAACAACCCCTTTGGCCTCTTGACAGACCGATCAGCAAACTGAAGGTATGTCCTGCTCTGTCTAAGAGTGCCCAACTCTAAGTGGTCGAGAAGGGCTGCCGGAAGAAGGTTGATCGACGATCCGCTATCTAAGAGAGTACGGTCGAACCTCTGCTCATTAATCTGACATCTGACAAACGGGGCCCCTAAATCTGGCCTCTTGGTCGGCAGATGGTTCTGGATCGCGTAACACGTGGCTTTTGTCAGCACATGAATTTCTGCGGTCTTGCTCCTCTTCTTCCTCCTGACTGTGGTCCTATCTCTTAGGGATCGCTGAAGAAGAGGAATGTGCTGCAAAGCCTCATTGAGGGTCAGCTGGATGTGAAATCGGTCTATCATGCCCTGGCTGAACTCCTCCTGCTCTCTCTTTTTTGGATCTTTTTCTTTTTTCTTCCCTTTCCCCAATTCAAGGGCTCTAGGAAAGGGGATCACAGGGTCCTTCTCAGATGAAGGACTAGGAATAGGCCTAGACGGTTCGATGACCGGATCCTCACAAACATCATTCACCACAGTGGGATCAGAATAAACTAAACCTTTTCCTTTATTCAAATCAGAGTTCTGAGATACATTCATGCGAGGAAAGACAACATTTCTATCAGAATAAATGTTGGTGGCATCAGTACCACCTCCTCGTTGTGGTGAAACGGCGGCCTCAGTACCGCCGGTGGAATCAGCATCTCGGGTGGCATCAGTACCACCGTTATCATCATGTGCGGCTTCAGTACCGCTCTCTTCTTCCTCATCTGGCGCTCTAGATGGTTCCTCGCGTTGTCGCTCAGATGAGGCGTCGCCTGCTGGTCTTCTACCGCTCCTAAGTGTAACAAAATCAGCATCAAATAGATCTGATGATATATCATCAAATGAGTCACTAGGAGTGATAGGCTCAGTATGAACTACCTGCTCAGATTTCCTCTTCAAGCTATTCGGATTAGGCTCGATCTGTGCAGGGATGGCGGCCTTCCCTCTCATCAGGTCCCGCATCTCCTGGCGGAACTCGTCCATCTCCCGTCTAAATGTAGCCTGCTGCTCCGTGAAGAGGCGGGCTAGATCATCCATGGCGGGGCTCTCATGGGAGCCCGACGGGTTGCCTCTCTGGTAATGAGGCTGCTGGACCTGGTGCTGCTGCTGCTGAGAGGGGTAAGAGGAAGGATGCTGCTGCTGGTGAGCCTGCTGCTCACGTCTCCAATTCTGTCCCTGCTGCTGGTAGGGACGAGATACGAAGGATGATGGCTGGTTTGACGGGTATGCTGGGGGCTGCTGTTGCTGGTGATCTCTCTGCTGAGAGTACTGCCCACCCTGACCGGCTGGCTGCTGCTGGGGCTGGTTACCCCCATTCCCCCACCTGAATCCGGGATGGTCTCGTCGGATTCCAGGTTGAGGACGGTCATACCAAATCCCGTTGACATCCATCAACGGTTCTGCATCGTATGGGGCTGGTGGTAGTACTTCCAGAGGCTGATCCGGCTGATATACCACCATCTGTAAGTCTGGAGATGGTGGTGACTGGTAGTAGAGCTGTTGCTGCTGGTACGGCTCCGCCTGTACAAGGTGAACTTGTCTAGGCTGCTGCAAGGAGCTGGAGCGCTGGGACGAGCTGCGGCTGCCGCCGGAATCGCCTCGCGACAGAAGACGGGGCTGAGGAGCCGTCTGTGCCTCCTGAAGACACAAGAGCTGGGTCTTCATGTCGCTCAGAGTTTGTGCCATTTGCTCCATCTGAGTTATACCCTGGCACTGCTTCTTCTCGATGATTTCCATGCGGTCCAACTTCTCGCTGATAATCCCCATGTCAGCAGCGGCCGACTCTGCCTGTGCGGCCGCAACTGTGGACGAGCTGGATGGACCTGCATCGACCCGTGCTATCCGCTGATACTGCACGGGTCCTGGCGGCTGCTGAGATCTCTGGGTGTACAACCGAGTCTGGGACATTACCATGTAATTTTCGGACATCTCCTCATAGATGGCCCAGACTTGGTTGTGGTCCTTGGCAAAGTAGGACCCGCCGCAAGAAGCATTCACCAATCCCTGAAGCTCTGGCGTTAGCCCACTGAAGAAGCTCTGAACTAGGTTCGGCTTCGAAATGTCGTGGTGTGGGCATCTATCCAGAAGCTCTCTGAACCTCTCCCATGCCTCGTGAAATTGCTCGTTAGGGAGCATGGAGAAGTTGTTGATCAGGGCCCTCGCTGCATTCGTCCGCCCGAGTGGATAGTACTTGTTCAAGTACTCGGTGCGGAGCTGATCCCAGGTGTAGACAAACTTCCCCAGATGTTTCAGCCAGGCGGCTGCTCTATCTGCCAGTGAAAAAGGGAAGGCCATCATTCGAATCATATCTTGGTCCACATGACGGTCGTGGACAGTGCTGCAGATCATCAAAAACTCCTGGAGATGGAGATGGGGCTCCTCAGTGGCGAGTCCGTGGAAATGAGGAAGCATCTGCAGGGTGTTGGGAGGGAACTTGAAATCTCCCACGATAGCAGGTATCACCACCCAATGGTGCATCAGTGTAGATCCGGGGTTGTGTAACTCCCGCATCGTTCTCGGTGGTCCCGCTCCGGCGGCTGCTGCCGCTGCGGCAGCCGCTGCTGCGGCTGCTGCCTCTGCATCAGCATCAGGAATATCTTCAGGCTCGCTCGGCTCGTCTCGCTCTCTTCGGAGTCGCTCCATCTCCCTTCTCATCTCGATCATGAATGCCCCCTGATCGCGTAACTGCTGCTGAACGGTCTCTAAAGAGGCGATCAGGGTGGAGTTGATTGCCCCTTGGTCAAATACGACATGCTGCTCTCCCTGCTGACCTCCGGGGTAATCTTCTGATTTGGCGGCCATACCGACGTCTGCAAAATCAGATGAGCCCAACTCAGGTTCTGTCAAATCAATTCGTCTTTCCTCGGGCTCATGTCTCTTAGAAGCAAAAGAAAGGGGGTCGAGGGGGAACAGGGTGGAATCGTACTCGGGCCCGGAGAGCTGGTCTTGACTCTCACGGGCCAACCTAGATGATGAAGTAGACGCGCCTGATAGCGGTGCAGCCAGAGGCTGCCTAAGAGATCGTCTACCCATCATCTTGATCTTGGCGAGTAGGGCGGATGAGATCTGGAAAAATTATGATCGCAAAGCAAACCCCCGGTTCACCAACGCAACACAATGTAAAGACCGTGAAAGCTCGGTCAATTTATCTTGTCAATTTTATTTGGTGAACACACAATATATCAGAGCGATTACGTGACCTGTTGGGATACCCGATACTCTCTCAACTGACTGTCCCGCACAGAAGAGTCGGTAATCAGTCGAGATGAGTACCGGAGGGCTTTACCTAGTGTTCGGGTCACTCTCTCGCACAATCAAACCATACAAGGAGGGGGTTGCTCTCCCCAAGATAAAATTTTTTAATGTGAGTGTCTTTTAGGGTCCATAATGTTATCCAGTCCCAATTTTTTTGTTTTTCTTTTTAATTAATTTTTTTTTTCGAAATAAATACAAGCGGCCTAACGGTTTTTCCGATTCTCCTGATGATTAAGCCAAAAACTGAGGGAGAAGACGAAAAAGCCGATGCGCGAAGAAATCAATGATGCATGCAGAGAAAGAAATACGTACCTTGTCTCCAGCACTCTACATGCAAGTGATCCGCGCAGAATTTAAAGACAGAAATAAAACTACCTAAATGATGCAACGGAAAAAACCGAGTCCTAGATGAGCAACTTCTATTGATCGTGAAGAACAATAGTCAGCTAACCGAATCGAGTCCGGAGTCCGATCTTGGGAGTCACTCGATGCCCGCCACAACGGGTCCTGCCAGCGCTGTATGTGACTCCTCACGGCACGTGGTCTCAAATCCAATTAAACTAACTTTTTCAGTGAATTTTATTAAGGTCCAATTACGTTTTATAGGAACAGATATTCTATTAGGTGTTGGGCCTTAGAAATTTACGTCACAAGCAATAGAAATTCCTAAATCTAGGGGCTCGAGAAAAACCGCGTAAACACCAGAAAAGGCAGCTAGCTATAAAACCACGATAAAAGCCGCGAAAAACCAAATGGGTCCCCCGAGCACACCGGTGCTCGGCGAAACAGACCCGCTAAGTTACAAGTGTTCACAGAGTCCAAGAGTCCTAAATTATTACAGAAAATAATGTTCTCTCTTTCTCTCAGAAATAAAAATTCTTTTTCTCTCTCTTCCTGCTCTTCTTCCCGTGCGGGTTCTCAAAAAGTGTACTCCAAGTTCTCCACGCAGTACCTCGCACAAAAATTAGAAAGAGAGAGTGTGTCAGAAAACAATAATAATATAGAGAGAGACAATATGGAAAAATGACTACAAAGCCGTGCTCCCCGGCAACGGCGCCATTCTGACGACCGGCCTAAGTGATCGGGTAAAAGGTCTAAAAATGGTCGTTGCGACCTCGATCAAGTAGACTAAGTCAATCAAGAAAAAATCAATCACTCAAATCAGATAAAAACAAGCAAGCACAAAATAGAGCGATCAAGCTATAGGATTAACCTGGTATAGCTCCCAGGGTCGAACACAAGGAGCACAGATTGGCCAAAGGCCTACGATGTAGTCAAATTGAAATAAAATGCAGAGAACATATTTTTGTGGTTTTTAATGATTTTTAAAATTTTTTTATATTTTCAAAATGTGAAGAAAATAAGAAAAGTCAAATCCAAGCACACTTGCACAAATTATTCAACACACAAAAAATGATGCAAAAATTCCAGAAAATTGGTTTTTAGGTTTTTTAAGTTTTTTACTGTTTTTGGTGAATTTTTGGAATTTTTCTAATGGGTAAATTATTTATTAAAAATCAAACAATGCGAAAAACAAAGGGTACTGTCCAGCAAGGCTTAAGACCCAAAAATAAAATAATTTTGGATCTCAAAAAGCCCTAAAGGTAATTTTCCTATAATCTAGAAAGAATAAGGAAAATTTAGGCACCCTAATTATTGTTTTTGGATTTTCAATTTATTTACTACAATTTTTATGAGTTTTTAGGGGTTTTTCAATTTTTAAGGTTTTTAAGTGATGAAAAGTAGCCAAAATTGGCTAGAAAATCAATCAACAAGCAAGAAACAGTACCTAATTTTTTTAGAATTTGTGGTGGAGTTTTTATATTTTTTTAGTATTTTTAAAGTCAAACAGTGGCAAAAATATGGGTTTTTGAATTTTTAAAAATAATAAATGGAATCAAAAATGTCCCCAAAAATCATAGAAATTCCTACACCATGGCAGGAGCCATGTGTCAAAATTTCATTGGATTTGGAGGTCGTTTGATATTTTATTCAAAAATAAAGGTGGGGCACTGTGCACAGGGACCTAAATGCAAATACCCAAAAATTCTGGGGTCCTGGTGCAAAATACCCAAGAAGTCACGTGCCAAGCACGTGTCTGGGGCACACAGGGACCAAATGGTAATAGAAATAAGTTCCGAGGGCTTATTGGTAACAAGTACCAAAAGTCCAGGGGCTTATATGCAATTTACCCAAAATAATTCGCACATGTGCAAAATCAATGCTCACATGGGTATATATGCAAATAAACAAAACTTTTCATTCAATAAATAACATCCAGAACAACAGGGCATATATTGCAAATAACCCAGAATAACACGTGACGACGCACGTGGTTCACAACAGGCGGGGGTATAAGTGCAAATAAAATAAGTACGAGGTCCTTGATGCAAATAACCCAGAAAATAAACAACTTGAATTAAAAATTACAGGACTAAAATGAAAATGACAAACTACGAGGGGGTCCTATGATATTTACCCCTTTATTAATGAAGCGTTGGATGCGCGCCACGTGTAGATCGAACGGCTGCGGCTGGTGGGCGCTCCAGATGGCATCTCCTCTGATCGGACGGTGGAAGCAGCTCCTCGATCGGACGGCCAAGATCTGATCTGGAGAGGTGAGGTTGATCTGACGGCGATGGAGGGTCCTCGAAGAACAGGTGGCCGGCGAACTTCGCCGGCCTCGTGAAGGTGTATCCGCCCTCCTCTGCTGCGCCTGAAGTTCGGAGAAGCTCCGGCGTGAAGTTGCGCAGCTGCTACTGGTCTCCGATGGTCAAACCAAGCTCCGAGGAGCTCGAGCAAGGCCGGCGGAGAAGAAGCTCCTGGCTTGAAGTTGGGAAGCCTCAGACGCCTCCCTTTGGACCTGCAACGTGGTCAAGAAGCTTCGCGGGTCGAGGGCAAAATGCCTCGACCCAAGAAGGCGGGGTGAAGGTGGACGGTGCGGCGTGGCGAACGAGCTCCGGCGAGGCGGAGGCGATGGAACTCGAATCCCAGATCCTGTGCGATCTGGGTTGAATGAGCGGGCGTAGAAGGTGCGTGGGGACACGGTGAAGGTGATGGTCGGGTCGGATGATCGAGAGGTTACGCGAGGTGATCGGAATCGGAGATATGCGTCGGAGACGTGAATTGGGCGAAATCGGAAATTACGCTAAATGGGAGATCTAATCGGCTACCTGATGGATGCTGGAGACTGTGCTGGAGCTGCTCTTGCTCCGGGTCGTAGCTTCGAAGGGCGTCAAGGCCTGAAGCTCGATGCTCAACGCCGGCGGCGGAGCAAGGACGGCGAAGTACGCCGGATCAAAGGATACGCCTTCTCGCCTCACTGCAACAAGGGCAGAGGCTTGCTGTCACTCTCGCCTTGCCGATGGAGGTCACGGGGAAGAAGGAGAGGGTCCAAAGATGGGGCGCGGAGGCGGCGGAGGTGCGAATATATAAGGTGACAGCGTCGATTAGGGTTGAGTGGGGACGGCGATGGAAAGTGTTGATTTGATGGCGAAGGATCCGGCGAGGGAGAGGGATGAACGGCGAAGAATCCGGGCATGGGATATGCGTGGGAGACAGCCTGGAGACGCGTGGGAAATTCGGCGAAGGCGGGGCGGCGCACGTTGTCCAGAATAGGAAGGAGTCCGCGGGGGAGTTGACCGGGGTCAACAGTCCCCCGTGGACCAATCAGGAGCGGCCACGTGTGTGCGAATTTTGTTTATTTATTTTAGGGTAGAAATAGGTCGAATTAAAGAAAACTCAAAACATGAAATATTTTTCTTTTATTTTTTTCTATTTTTTGGTGATTTTTAATTAATTTTTGGAAATAAAAATAGGGTAGCTCTATATATAGGTATATGTACACTATATGGATTTTTATTTTTGATTTTTTATTTGTTATTTTTATGTATTTTTATGCTCATTTTGTATTTTATTTATTTACAACATGAAATATGGAATAAAAGAATATTTTTATTTTATTTTTATCACTTATATACAAGGGTGAAATAAATAAATGAATACATTTATATACATGGTATTTATACAATGTATTTTTGTATTTTCAATTTTGTAATTTTTATTTGATTTTTGTTTTGTTTCTTGTTATTTATTTTATTTACAATATGTAACATAGAATATTTACAAAAAGTTTAGAAAATAATTGAATTTATTTACAAGGTTAAATAAATACAATGGTGTGGTTTATACACATGGTGAAAGAAGGGTATTTTTGACTTTTTGATTTTTTTTTTATCTTTTTATTTTGTTTTTAATAAAGTATACACACAATATGGACAAACATATTTTTGGGTGAGGAAAATATATAGTTTTATTTATATACATATGTGAGCCCCTATCTCCCTCTACTTGGCTTTTATGCGGTCAGGCCCATGCTGAGCCCTCCCTTGGGTTAGGTTGCTCAATATTTATTCCAAATATTTCCCTCTTTTTCTTTTTGCTCTTTATTCTTTTATTTTGTGCACAAAAACATGCTAATTATAGGTTTTTACACAATGCATGCTTTTGGTAATTATTTGTATTTACAAGTATCTACATGTATTTGCAAAGGGTTTTTGTAGCTAAAATAGAAGAATAAAGAGTGATGAATGGGTATTCATCAGGGGACGGTCAACTTCTCATTCATTCATTTTTCATTCATATATTCTTGCGACTTGTCTATACTCAGTACGAGTTATGTCTTCTCTTTTCTCTTCGATCTATGAGGACATAGCTCAAGCGAAGTATAGGGGGGTCGTATATACCATGTATATACTATAAGCCATAACTCATACTGAAAAATAAAGCATCAACTCAATAAATAAAGTAATAAGTAACTCTATAATAATAAAAGATGATTTTGAGCTCCTCAGACTCTTTGTACTTATACTGATTATTGAGTCAGGAAAAGCATTTTCTGCAAAATGTTTCTTTGAAAAATCATGTGAAAATTGCTTGAAAAATAGTGTGTACAAGTATTCAACCTTTGAAAAATCAGTTTTGTGTGTAAAACTTATTTTCTTTGAGTGAAATCAAAATGTGTGAAAATCAGTGTGTAAATGATTGTAAAAATGGATTGTCAAATTGTTTTGAAAAACCTATCTATGCTGTGTAAAACCTATTGCAAAAATCATTTTCAAATGTGTGAACATGTTTGTCAAATTAGTTTGGAATATAGTTTTCAAAACTCTTGTGAAAATGATTCTTGAATAAGTCTGAGGAGTCTGCGCGAAAATCTCTCATACAAAAATAAGAATAATCCTGAATAAGCTTATAAGAGCCAAAACCATATTGCACAGCAAATACAGTTTTTCTTCTTTTATATATACTGATTAATAAATCAGGTTAGATACCTATACAATATGATTTGAAAAATAGTGTGAACTGTTTGAAAAATTTGCTGTGAAATGTTTTCAACCCGTGTAAAATTGTTTGGTTTGCAAAACTTTTCTTTGTGTGGAATAAAGGATTTGAAAAACCTATGTGCAAATGTTTTGAAAATTGTTTGTCAAAATTATTGTGGAAAATGTATATAGTGTGAAAAATCTTTGCAAAAATAGTTTTCAAATGTGTGTAAATGATTGCAAAAATTATCGTGTACTATAGTTTGCAAAAATTACTTTTAAATTAGACCTGAGGAATAAAAGCATCATTACAAACACTTACATAAAATTCTTTCTGTACAATCTGAATAAAGTACTTCATTAAATCCGTAAATCCTGCAAAAATCCATACCTTGTGTAAATAAGGCAGTACGCCCGTGTAAATAATTGTGTATACCTTTGTATGTGTCAAGATTTTTATTTGCAAAAATTCTTTGTGTAAAAATATTCTTTGATTCTTGTAAAATCTTTGTGAAAATTGCATCATTCATTGTGCATAGCATGAGCATACCATTCATATTCCTTTTGAGTGAGCTTGATGATTGAATCAGTCCAATAAAGTCTCAAATTGGAGCTTGGTTAGACCTTACCGCACCTAACTGCACTGGAACCTTACGGGAACTAGGTTTAAGGTACCTCAGGTCTATGCAGACTTAATTCTTTGAGAAATCAGGGCTAGGTTCAAGTTACCTCAACTGACTAACTAGAACTTTTCGAGACACATGCATGACTCTTGCCGACCATGACCTAGCTTGGACACTCGCACCTTTCACTTGGCTCAACTCAGTCGGAGTGGTGAGGGGGTTGGATTTGCCAGTCTGAGACGCACACGGGTGGAAACATTCGTCCTCGTCTAGGGAGGGAAGTGCACTCCAACCTGGTCCAATAGCCATGAGGTCTAACGATAGGATATTGTGGGTTGCAATAAAGCTTCAAAAGAGGGATAGTCTACTGGCTCAAAAGGAAAAACTCCTTATGTAAATGCTGCTATGCATAATATTTCAAAAAAAAGTGGTCAGGCCTGTACAAAAATAAAATGCCTGCAAAGTATGTATATATATGTTGTAAAGCCAATAAGCAAGCTTGAGTTCCAAAGTCAAATATGTGAGCCTGCAGCTGGATGACTTGACTACACTGGTCTTGCATCCTAGGATAGGTAGCTACACTGGCTGCCATCCATTCTTCTCTTCACCCCCTCCTCTTGAGCTGGTTGCCACTTGAACTTAGAAGGGAATACCCTGCTTCTCGAGGAAAGAGCTGTTGGATTGGGGAATCAATGGGTTGTCATTCTGAAGAAGTCAGTTCCTTTGTCATTTCAGTTGGGGAGAGCCACCAACACTTACACTGTACAAGTCAGCTTCATAGTTATAAGGGTTTGCGTATGATGTAGACCAGTTCTGACCAGGCTATTGAGGTGGGTTAAACCGAGTTCTGTGAGTATCGAAGGCTGTTGTATTTTAAAACTGGTTCCCGACTAGGTTCCACACACATCTACACCCAAGGTCTAACATGAGCTCCAAATTCAGATTTTATAAAGACATGCATTGCACTGAAAGCACCCCTATTCACTCTATCCTTCTTTAATTCTCCTTTTTCTTTTAATTATTCTTTTTGTACTTATTCCATAAGTGTTTGCTAGGGACTAGTAAAGGCAAGTATAGGGGGTGATGAATCTCCATTTCATCACCTTTATTCTATCATTTTGACCTCAAAAACCCCAGCAAATGCATGTAAATAGCATCAAATTGTACATAATAGCATTCATCATTCAGTGTATTAATTATACACTAAATAAGGTTTTTAATGCCAAAATTATAGAATAAAGAGGAGAAAAGAAAAAGGAATAAAATATTACAAATATTTTATGACCCTAACCCCGAGACCAAGGCCAAAATGGAATTGGTCGACAAGGAATAAAGTAGGGGGAGATAAGGGCCAGTGTACAATAAATACCTCATTTATTCATGCATTTATTTATGCATTTCTGACACCTATTTTGTACATAATTATTCATTCATCAAATAAAGAAACTTTGTACATGAAAGTTGTAGATAATAACATAAGTAAAAATACAAATTTGAGTTTGTGTAAAAATAATACTCAATGTACATTTTATACACAGAATAAAAAGCCAAAATCTCAACTTCACAGACCCATATCTTGCAAATAAAAACTCCAAATCACCCAAACTCACCTTTAATTGTATATAGCTTTCCAAGAACTATTTAATAAAATTGGTTTCATAATTTTTTGGAGTCCATCTGTAAAAGTTAGGTTTTTGACCCCCATTGTGCAGCCTGCCTGATTAAAATATTCAATTTATTCATTGTCCATTATTTTTACAAAATTATATTTTTAGAATTTTTTAAATAATGTTTATAATACATGTACATATTGAAATTAAAAGAAAACCAAAAAGAATTTGTAAAATAAAATAAGGTTATGTAATATATAGGCAAAACACCTATGTTAAGTATGTACATAAATAAAAGGGGATTCAATTATTTTATTCTTTATTCATCTATATTTTTATAATAATGTAGATATTATATATAACTTATTAAAAATACAAATTCAAAATAAAAACCAAGAAAATACATTAAATAAATAAAGTATACATAATATATAGGTAAAATACCTATAAGTGTAACTACATATATCTATACCTAACCTCTTAAAATTTAAACAAAAATATATTTATACTCACAAAAATAAGTTATAAATTTATAAAATAAGAAAATAAAATAAAAAAATAAAAATAAAAAAAATAAAAATAAATACATATAAATATACTTATAAATACATTATTAAAATAAAACCATAATAAAATACATCAAAAAATAAATAAAAATCATAAATAAATAATACATTAATTAATAAACATTTTTTTTATTTTTAAGCAAAATCTAATTAATTCATTTGTTACGTGTAATAAATAGGTCAAGTTCGGGCTGATGTGGACCAATCAGAGGCCAGGGAATGTTGAACTCCGGTCAGCTCCCCCCTGCGCCTCTGACTCTCGTCAGACCTGTCCAGTCCCCTGTTTTCCTCCTTTTTTCCCGCTCGACTCGTCCATCGTTGGCCATCGACGTCTTCTGACAAAATGATCTCCGATCATTGTACATCACCGCCACCAACCCAGATCGACCATCTAACCTGTCGATTCTTCGTGGTGACCCGATCAATAAGGGTGCATATCATGTCTATAAATAGCCCCTTCGACCTCCTCCCTCATTTTGGTCTCCCTTCGGTCGCATTCCACCCTCAATTCCAGCCCTTGGAGGATCCTCGTGACAGGGGGGTACTCCTGGCAGTCTTAGTCGGTCGGAGGAGTCGAAGGAAGTGCCAACGGCCGCCGCTCCCCGGAGGTCCTGCTCCCTGGTCGACCACCAGGTATAAGAGCTGATTTATCTAGTTTTGTAGCTTAGTTGTCATTTTTAATCTTTAACCCACTCTTTAGAGTAACCAGTAGGACCGTAGGTGCTCGATTAGGCCCATATCGAAGTTCGTCGGAGTTCAGCTCCGGCGAACCTCTCTACCCTGATCTCCGCACGATCCGACCCCTCGCTTCGCCTCACTTCATTCCTCTACTCGTTCCACGCTTAACCCACACATCATATCAACCAGAGCTTCTCTAGCTCTGCGAATCGAGGTCCAACTCCTCCGCTTCGCCGGACGTCGCCACCCTCAGTCATTCCCTATCTTTTTAGCCTTAACCCCTGGTCGAGGAAGACCCCCTCGAGCCTCTCATGCTTTTGGTGCAGTTTAGAAGCTGAACGGATCCCCCTGGGGCTCGATTCGATCCCCTATGAGGTTCCAGGACCCCCCTTTCTTCTCCGAGCTCGTTGAACCGATCTAGGGGGGTCCTGGACCTTCTGGAGTACCTCGAACGGTGCGCACCACCTCACTGGACGTAAGGAACCCATCGCCATCAACCAGGAGCGTCTGGAGGCGGAGAAATCAAAGATCGAAGCTAGGGAAGCCAGCTGTTCTTCGTGATCAACAGCCACCATCGGATGAAGGAGACGGCCCCAGGTCTAATCAGGGCCGTCCATGTAGCAACTGCCTCGGCCGTTCGATCAGACATCAGAAGCAATCTCGGACGAAGATCGTCGAAGGGGTATCGGGCTTCGAGAGCCCGACACGTGGATAAGTGGCGCGCCCATCGCCGTCCATTTGCGCGCCTTAGGGGGTAAATTACACTGAGCCCCCTCGAACTTTTTGTATTTAATGTTTAATACTGTAAATAAATTCGCACGTTGTAAATAAGTTGTACATTTTGCAGTAGGACCCCTATATTTTCCCGAATTGCAATTAGGTCCTTCCGCGCCTCACGTGCACTCCCACGTGAGGCGCGTGAAAATTGCAGTTGCAGTTCACGTGTAATGTTTTTGGTGTTTTTGCATAGAAGTCCCACAGTTTATTTTTATTTGCAAAAATGCCCCTGCTAGGCCATATATTTTTATATGCTTTGTCCATTTATTTCATGCCTCATATTAACTTGAAAAATTTTGCAAAAATGGATATAAGCTCATGTTAGCTTGCTCTTGCACGCCATAGGTTTAGTTTTTAAATTTGTTGCATTTTTGCATTTATAAAAAATCAAAAACATGCATTTTATTTACTGTCTAGCTCATAAAATACCAAAAAAATATTAAACCATCTAGAAAAATTCCAAATAAAATATCTATGGTCTATTTTATCATATTTAAGTGTCAGTCCAAAAATCATTAAAAATCTCAAAAGAAAAACCTTAAAAATTCAAAAATACTAAAAAACTTATAAAAAAATATAAAAAATTCTAGAAAACCCCAAAAATTGCAAACTCAAGTCCTGTAGTTGCTATATTTTATCCTCTTCACTTTAAAAATGGTTTGGAAAAATTTTGTGGCTGTGTGATATTTTTAATTACCATTTTACCCCTAGACAGTAGCTACTCCACTGTTTTGCTTTCTTTCAGTATTTAAAAATACTAAAAATATTTTGAAAAATACCCAAAAATCACAAAAACAGTAGAAAATCATGAAAACACCAAAAAGAATTTATTTCTGAATTTTTGACTATTTGTGTATATTTTTATAAATATTATATGACCCCTCCCTCTACATTATATATATATATATATATATTCCCTTATTGAAAAAGAAAAAAATATTATATACATATATATTAATGCATAACAATCTGAGAATTAAATTAAAAAAAAGGGAAAAAAAGAGAATATATATATATATAGATAAGTATACACATATGTATGTATTATAAGCTTTATACATACCCTCTAGGGGTATATATCTTTATATATTTATATTCTATATATATATATATTACATAACTATATTATTAAAATAAAAATAATCAAAATATATATATATATAATATGAAATAATCAAAATAAAAACCCACAAAAATAGGCTTCACACAAGGATGACTCTGTGGTACAAGCACATCATAGGCTACTGCATTTTTGTGTTGCTCTCTGTGGTTCGACCTCTACATGCTTGTTCACTATGCATTTTGTGGTAGAGTAATAAATGTTAATTCACACTTTTGGGACTCAATTGTTTTATTCTTTTATTGTGGGTTAATTGCTGACTAACCGATGTTCTGTGAGTGGTCGCCTCAGCGACAACATATTTTGACCCTCGCAAAATGTCAGTTATCAATCAGCTATACTCCATCCTATTACCTTGCAGTTTCTTTCAAGAACCTCATCAAATGAGATTCTTGATCTTCAATCAAAGCCGTTAAGATAATGACTGGGAACATCTCATGCTCACCTGCATGGAATCTATACTTCATGCATTGCAGCAAGATCTTCAGTTCTTGACATGTGGGACCTGGTGAATCTAGCCTCTGAAAAGTCTGAGTGAAGGCTACCAAATCATCATGGGAGAACTCTCGCAGAATCTTTGAATCTGACGAAGATGGCCCTGCTGGTATATCTATCAATTGTACTGGCTCGATCTCTGTCTTAGCTATTGGCTCTGTGGACATCAGACACGATAAATAATAATCGAAATCCTGCCAATCAAAATCGGTGTCTGAGCCTGAGAGATCTGAATCTGAATCACAAGAAATATACTCCGCTTCACTACCCAATTCACGATCATCAGCCTCCAAGGTGTCCTATGCCATGAGTGCGCTTTTCGAACTCTGACCAGTTGTCATCTGTGGCTCTGTAGTCTCTGAATGTGTGACAAGAGCTCGTGAAATCATGTCTGTCCAAACTGCTTCATCATCCGTAATGACAAAATCACACTCCTGGTGGACATCTAGATCTGAATATGTCATCTGCTCGGAACTCTGCTCAAAGCAAGCTGAATCTCTGGCTCTGATCTCCTCAATCGTCTCTATTTGTATACTCTCGCCTTCAATGCAAAAGCATACCTTCTTGATGATTACATTATATATTGATATAATATGATCAAATTATGTTAAGAACAAGCTTAAAATTTGACATATAATCTCCAGTTATACACAATTCACATGTTATTTATAACATATGTAAAATGGAGAAAACCGTCTTAATTACACATAATCAATTAAATCATAGCATAAATCGACAGATCATGGTGATATATCCAGATAAAATGTTCTCAGAAATCTCAATTTATATATTATTTATGAAAAATATGGTGAGATTATGTTGTTATACCAAAAATAATGATCATCCATGTTAATCATTAGAATATTTGTCTACATAAATTAAACAAATCATATTTATATTTATCATAGTAAGAGAGAAAATGAAAGTGTATGGGGTATTGATAACACGTATAAACCACAAGGGTCACTAATAAAAATAAGAAGTGTCGCTGAGGCGACCGCTTGCAGAATACGGGTTGATCAGCAATTAACCCACAACAAAAGAATACATCAATGAAGTCCAAAAAGGAATGTGAATTAATCTTTATTTACTCTACCATAAAATGTATAGGGAACAAGCATGTAGAGGTCGAACCACAGAGAGCAATACGAAAATGCATGCGCCTACATGTGCATATTAGTCATCCTTGTGTGAAGTGGGTTTTTAATTAATTAAATATATATTTTTTTATTTTATTTATTATTATATATATATTTTTTTATATATGTATAATAATAATATAATTAGATAATATATATATGTACTATATTTAATATAAAGATGTATGGATACTCATAGAGGGTTGGTATATACATACAATATATATAGGTAGATATAAGTACAATAGATTATATATATATATATACTTTTTTTTATAAATAATAATAATAATAAATAAATATAATAATACATATAAATAACTAGATATATATATATATATATATTATACATATAGATATATATATATATATATTTTCTTTCTTTTTAGGAAATACCTATATATACATAAAGTGGAACTATAATATTTACAAAAATACTTAAAAATAGTAAAAACTCAAGGAGTAAAGTCTTTTTGGGTTTTTCATCATTTTTTTACTGTTTTTGTGATTTTTGGGGGATTTTTGAGAATACTTTTAGTATTTTTAAATAGCTAAATAATAGCAAACAGTGGAATAAGGTCTGGCTGTAATAAAAATGAACATTAGAAATAGTTACAAGCCTAAAAAATTTTCCACCCTATTTTTCTAATAAGGATAATAAAATATAGCATAAATAGGGCCTGAGTTTATATTTTTATGATTTTTCTTTGAGTTTTTATATTTTTTTGAAGTTTTTGGGTATTTTTGGATTTTTAAGGTTTTCCTTTTGAGATTTTTAGGGATTTTTGGATTGACACTAAAATAGTTCAAAATACACCATAGGGAATGTTTTTGGAATTTTTCAATGCATTTTGATATTTTTTTGGGATTTTATCAGTTAGACAGTGAATAAAGGACATGTTTTTTTATTTTTAATAAATGCAAAAATGAAACAAAATGAAAAACTAAAAATATGGCATGCAAGTACAACCAAACAGTAGCTTAAGTCTATTTTTGCAATATTTTTAGAATTAATATGGAGCACAAAATAAATAGACAAAGCATTCAAAAATTAAATGGCCAAGCAGGGGTATTTTTGCAAATAAAATAGTTCGCAGGGGCATACATGCAAAAATTACAATAAAAATACACGTGACCTTTTATTTTCAGGACCATTTAATAAATACAAGAACCCGACGGGGTCTAACTGCAAATTTTACGCGCCTCACGTGGGTGCACCACGTGCGGCGCGTAAGGACTAAAACGCAAATATAAAAACAACAGGGGGTCTTCTGCAAATTACATAATTTATATACATAGTAACTTTTTATTTTTGGGGTTAAACTATAAATACAAAAAATTGAGGGGGTCAAATATGAAATTTACCCCCAAACACGCGCGTGATCCAACGGCTTCGAGCGCGCCACTTATCCACGTGTCGAGCCCTCGGCGCTCGATACCCCTTCGACGATCTGCGGCCGAGATTGCATCTGAGGTCTGATCGCACGGCCCAGGCTTGCGCTATATGGACGGCCCTGATTAGAACTGGGGCCGTCCCCTTCATCCAACGGCGACTGCTGCTCACGAAGAACAGGGAAGAACGACTGACTTCCCTGACTTCGATCGGTGATTTCCCCGCCTCCAGGCGCTCCATGTTGCTGCTGGTGGCCTCCAGGTGTCCGGCAGAGCGGTGCGCACCGTTCAAGATACTCCAGAAGGTCCAGGACCCCCTAGATCGGTTGAACGAGCTCGGAGAAGAGAGGGGGGGTCCTGGAACCTCGTAGGGACTACAATCGAGCCCTAGAGGGCTCCGTTTAGCTTTAGACCTGCACCACAAGACTGAGGGGCTCGAGGGGGTTTTCCTCGACCCAGGGTTTAGGGTAAAAGAGCAGGGAATGGTGGAGGGCGGCGAGGTCTGGCGAAGCGGAGGAGGTGGACCTCGATTCGCAGAGCAGGGTGAGCTCTGGATGATCAGAAACGTGGGCTGAGTGTAGAATGCATAGGGGAAGGCGATGAGGTGGAGAGAAGGGTCGGATATCGTGCCGATCAGGGGAGAGAGGTTCGCCGGAGCTAAACTTCGGCGAACTTCAATCTTGGACTAATCGAGCACCTGAGGCTCTATTGATTACGCTAAAAGCTAAACTACAGAGTAGAAACTAAAACTAAGCTAAAAACGAGAAGAAATCAGCTCTTATACCTAGTTGGCGACCAGGGAGCAGGACCTCCGGCGAGCGGCGGCCGTGGGCACTCCTCGCGACTCCTCCGACCCGATGAAGCCTCCAGGAGAACCCTCCTGTCACAAGGATCCTCGAGAACTGGAAAAGATGGGGGAAAATCGACCGAAGGGAGGCCAAAAAACGGGAGGAAGTCGAAGGTCTTATTTATAAACAAAGTATGCGCCCTTATTGGCCGGCGAATCTTGACGAATCTGGGCTATGTACAAGGGAGCATGGGATTGGGCGTGATTCTTGGATGTACAAGGAACAATTTTCATGAAGGGTCTTATCGTCCTCGAGCTACAAAAATCGCGTGAAAAATCAGGGAAACAGGGCCTCCCGTGACTTGTCAGAGGGGTAGGTCTAGGGTATGAAGAGTTGACCCGAGGTCAACCCTTGGCGGCCTGCGATTGGTCCACGCAGGCCGCTAGAAGACAAAACAGCATGGGTTAATATAGATTAATTATTTTAAATTAGTAAATGATTTTATTATTTTTTGAGTATAAATAAAAAATGTTTATTAGTTTATGTAGTATTTATTTATGATTTTTATTGAATTTTTCAAGGTGTTTTATTATAGTTTTATTTGAATAATATCTATATGTATGTATTTCCATATATTTTTATGTATTTTATTTTTAATTTGTTTATTTTCTTTTATTATTTTATTGGCTTATTTTATAAATTTATAATTTATTTTTATGAGTATAAAGGTATTTTTGTTTGATTTTTATGAGTTTATTAATATTTTTAAATAAATAGGTATAGGTGTATGTAGGTATACTTATAGGTGTTTTATCTATGTATTTTGTACACTTAATTTATTTATTGTATTTTCTTGATTTTTATTTTGGGTTTGTGTTTTTAATGGGTTATTTATAATGTATACCTTATTATAAGAATAAAAGAATCACTGAATAAAATCCTTTTTATTTATATATAGGTATACATCATCGGTATTTTTGTCTATGAAATTGTAGACTTGTTTTATTTTACAAATTATTTTGTTTTCTTTTACTTTCTAATATGTGTATGCATTATATACATTATTTACAAAATTCTAAAAATATGAATATTTTAATCAGTCCTATATACAAGAAGGGCCAAAAACCTAACTTCTGCATATGGACTCCAAAAATTATGGAACTAATTTTATAAAATAGTTCATGGAATTCTATATACAATTAAAGGTGAGTTTGGGTGATTTGGAGTTTTTATTTGCAAGATATGGGTCTGTGAAGTTGAGATTTTGGCTTTTTATTCTGTGTATAAAATGTACAGTGGGTATTATTTTTACACAAACTCAATTTTGTATTTTTATTTACATTATTATCTACAACTTTCATGTACAAAGTTTCTTTATTTGATGAATGAATAATAATATATAAAAAAGGTGCCAAAAATGCATAAATGAATGAATTAATGAATGAGGTATTTGTTGTACACTGGCCCTTATCTCCCCCTACTTTTATTCCTTCTCGACCAATTCAATGATGGCTTTGGTCTCGGGGTTAGGGTCATAAAATATTTGCAATATTTTATTCCTTTTTCTTTCTTCTCTTTATTCTATAATTTTGACATTAAAAACCTTATTTTATGTACCATTAATACAATGAATATTAGGTGCTATTATGTACAAATAGATGCTATTTACATGCATTTGCTGGGGTTTTTAAGGCCAAAATGATAGAATAAAGGTGACGAAATGGAGATTCATCACCCCCCTATACTTGCCTTTGCTAGTCCCTAGCAAATACTTATGCAATAAGTACAAAAAGAATAAAGAAAAGAAAAAGGAAAATGAAAGGAATATAGAGTGAATAGGGATGCTTTCAGTGCAATGCATTGTCCTTACAAAGTCTGAATTTGGAGCTCCTGTCAGACCTTGGGTGTGAATGTGTGTGGAACCTAGTCAGGATCCAGCTCTAAAATACAACAGCCTTCGATAGTCACAGGACTCGGTTCAACCCACCTCAACAGCCGGGTCAGAACCAATCTACACCATACGCAAACCCTTATAACTATGAAGCTGACTTGTACGGTGTAAGTGATAGTGGCTCTCCCCAACTGAAATGATAAAAGAACTGACTTCCCCAGAATGACAACCCAATGATTCCCCCATCCAACAGCTCCTTCCTCGAGGAGCAGGGTATTCCCTTCTAAGTTCAAGTGGCAACCAGCTCAAGAGGAGGGGGGTGAAGAGAAGAATGGATGGTAGCCAGTGTAGCTACCTATCTCGGGATGCAAG
Source organism: Ottelia alismoides (assembly GCA_037367405.1). Classification (NCBI taxonomy): domain Eukaryota; kingdom Viridiplantae; phylum Streptophyta; class Magnoliopsida; order Alismatales; family Hydrocharitaceae; genus Ottelia; species Ottelia alismoides. Next base: position 240,718 of record JAZKJV010004472.1, on the reverse strand, counting down.
ACCAGTGTAGTCAAGTCATCCAGCTGCAGGCTTACATATTTGACTTTGGAGCTGAAGCTTGCTTATTGGCTTTACAACATACTTTGCAGGCATTTTATTTTTGTACAGGCCTGATCATTTTTTTTCATACTAATCACAGCAGCATTTACATAAGGAGTTTTTCCTCTTGAGCCAGTAGACTATCCCTCTTTTGAAGCTTTATTGCAACCCACGATCTCCTATCTTTAGACCTCATTGCTATTCGACCAGGTTGGGGTGCACTTCCCTCCCTAGACGAGGACGAATGTTTCCACCCGTGTGCATCTCAGACTGGCAAATCCAATCCCCTCACCACTCCAACTGAGTTGAGCCAAGTGCAAGGTGCAGGTGTCCAAGTTAGGTCACGGTCGGCAAGAGTCATACGTGTGTCTCGAAAAGTTCTAGTTAGTCCATTGAGGTGACTTGAACCCAATCCTGATTTCTCAAAGAATTCAGTCTGCATAGACCTGAAGTACCTTAGATCTAGTCCCATAAGGTTCCAGTGCAATTAGGTGCGGTAAGGTCTAACCAAGCACCAATTTGAGATTTTATTAGACTGATTCAATCATCAAGCTTCACTCAAAAGAATATGAATGGTATGCTTATGCTATGCACAATGAATAATGCAATTTTTTTCATAAAGAATTTGAAAGAATCAAAGAATCTTTTTACACAAGGATTTTTTTTTTGCACAGGAAATAAGAACTGAAAACATACAAAAAGTATATACACTTATCTACATGGGCGTGCCGCTTTATATACAAAGTTTAGGCATTTCTAAAAACTTAACAGGTTTGAAGTAGTTTATTTAGACATGTACAGACAGAATTGTATGTGTCTTATTTCTGATTTACAAGTATCTGCAATGGTGTTCTTATTAGCTTTGGAAAATAATTTTGCAAACTATAGTACACGATAATTTTTGGAATCGTTTACACACATTTGAAAACTATTTTTGCAACGATTTTTCACACTATATACATAGAATTTTCACAATAATTTTGCCAAGCATTTTTCAAAATATTTGCACATAGGTTTTTCAAATCTTTTCTTTCACATAAAGAAAAAGTTTTTCAATCAACACAGTTTCACACATTTGAAATCATTTCACATCAATTTTTTCAAAACTGGTCACACTATTTTTCAAATCATTACTGTATAGGTACCTGATTTATCTAATCAGTATGTACAGAAGAAGAAAAATTGTATTTGATGTATAATATGGTTTGGGTCCTTATGGACTTTATTTGGGCTTATTCATTATTTACAGATGAGAGATTTTTGTGCGGACTCCTCAGACTTATTCGAGAATCATTTTCACGAGGGTTTTGAAAACTATAGTCCAAAATAATTTTTGCAAACATGTTCACGCATTTGAAAATCTTTTTACAGAGGTTTTACACAGCATAGGTAGATTTTTCAAAACAATTTTGACAATCAAATTTTCACAATCATTTGCACACTCGTTTTCACACATTTTGCTTCCACTCAAAGAAAATAGGTTTTACGATACCCACAGAGGGTTGGTATATACATACAATATATATATATGTAGATATAAGTACAATAGATTATATTAATATACTTTTTTTATAAATAATAATAATAATAAATAAATAAATATAATAATACATATAAATAACTAGATATATATATTATAGATATATATATATATATATTTCTTTTTTTTAGGAAATACCTATATAACATAATGTGGTACTATAATATTTACAAAAATACTTAAAAATAGTCAAAACTCAAGGAGTAAAGTCTTTTTGGGTTTTTCATCATTTTTTACTGTTTTTGTGATTTTGGGGGATTTTTTAGAATACTTTTAGTATTTTTAAATAGCTAAATAATAGCAAACAGTGGAATAAGGTCTGGATGTAATAAAAATGAACATTAAAAATAGTTACAAGCCTCAAAAATTTTCCACCCTATTTTTCTAATAAGGATAATAAAATATAGCATAAATAGGGCTTGAGTTTATATTTTTATGATTTTTCTTTGAGTTTTTATATTTTTTGAAGTTTTTTGGGTATTTTTGGATTTTTAAGGTTTTCCTTTTCAGATTTTTAGGGATTTTTGGTCTGACACTAAAATAGTTCAAAATACACCATAGGGAATTTTTTTGGAATTTTTCAATGCATTTTGATATTTTTTTGGGATTTTATCATTTAGACAGTGAATAAAGGTCATGTTTTTGATTTTTTAATAAATGCAAAAATGAAACAAAATGAAAAACTAAAAATATGACATGCAAGTACAACCAAAAAGTAGCTTAAGTCTATTTTTGCAATATTTTTCGAATTAATATGGAGCACAAAATAAATAGACAAAGCATTCAAAAATTGAATGGCCTGGTAGGGGTATTTTTGTAAATAAATAGTTCGCAGGGGCATACATGCAAAAATTACAATAAAAATACACGTGACCTTTTATTTTCAGGACCATTTAATAAATACAAGAATCCGGCGGGGTCTAACTGCAAATTTTACGCGCCTCACATGGGTGCTCCACGTGCGGCGCGTAAGGACTAAAACGCAAATATAAAAACTACAGGGGGTCTTCTGCAAATTACACAATTTATATACATAGTAACTTTTTATTTTTGGGGTTAAACTATAAATACAAAAAACTGAGGGGGTCAAATATGAAATTTACCCCCAAACACGCGCGTGATCCAATGGCTTCGAGCGCGCCACTTATCCACGTGTCGAGCCCTCGGCGCTCGATACCCCTTCGACGATCTGCGGCCGAGATTGCATCTGAGGTCTGATCGCACAGCCCAGGATTGCGCTATATGGACGTCCCTGATTAGAACTGGGGCCATCCCCTTCATCCAACGGCGACTGCTGCTCACGAAGAACAGGGAAGAACGGCTGACTTCCCTGACTTCGATCAGTGATTTCCCCGCCTCCAGGCGCTCCATGTTGCTGCTGGTGGCCTCCAGGCATCCGGCAGAGCGGTGCGCAACGTTCGAGATACTCCAGAAGGTCCAGGACCCCCTAGATCGGTTGAACGAGCTCGGAGAAGAGAGGGGGGTCCTGGAACCTTGCAGGGACTACAATCGAGCCCCAAAGGGCTCCGTTTAGCTTTAGACCTGCACCACAAGACTGAGGGGCTCGAGGGGGTTTTCCTCGACCCGGGGTTTAGGGTAAAAGAGCAGGGAATGGCGGAGGGCGGTGAGGTTCGGCGAAGCAGAGGAGGTGGACCTTGATTCGCAGAGTAGGGTGAGCTCTAGATGATCAGAAACGTGGGCTGGAGTGTAGAATGCGTAGGGGAAGGCGATGAGGTGGAGCGAAGGGTCGGATATCATGCCGATCAGGGTAGAGAGGTTCGCCGGAGCTAAACTCCGGCGAACTTCGATCTTGGACTAATCGAGCACTTGAGGCTCTACTGATTACGCTAAAAGCTAAACTACAGAGTAGAAACTAAAACTAAGCTAAAAACGAGAAGAAATCAGCTCTTATACCTGGTTGGCGACCAGGGAGCAGGACCTCCGGCGAGCGGCGGCCGTGGGCACTCCTCGCGACTCCTCCGACCATCTGAAGCCTCCAAGAGAACCCTCCTGTCACAAGGATCCTCGAGAACTGGAAAAGATGGGGGAAAATCGACTGAAGGGAGGCCAAAAAATGGGAGGAAGTCGAAGGTCTTATTTATAAACAAAGTATGCGCCCTTATTGGCCGGCGAATCTTGACGAATCTGGGCTATGTACAAGGGAGCATGGGATTGGGCGTGATTCTTGGATGTACAAGGAACAATTTTCATGAAGGGTCTTATCGTCCTCGAGCTACAAAAATCGCGTGAAAAATCGGGGAAACAGGGCCTCCCGTGACTTGTCAGAGGGGTAGGTCTAGGGTATGAAGAGTTGACCCAAGGTCAACCCTTGGCGGCCTGCGATTGGTCCACGCAGGCCGCTAGAAGACAAAACAGCATGGGTTAATATAGATTAATTTTTTTAAATTAGTAAATGATTTTATTATTTTTTGAGTATAAAATAAAAAATGTTTATTATTTTATGTAGTATTTATTTATGATTTTTATTGAATTTTTCAAGGTGTTTTTATTATAGTTTTATTTGAATAATATGTATATGTATGTATTTCCATGTATTTTTATGTATTTTATTTTTAATTTGTTTATTTTCTTTTATTATTTTATTGGCTTATTTTATAAGTTTATAATTTATTTTTATGAGTATAAAGGTATTTTTGTTTGATTTTTATGAGTTTATTTATATTTTTAAATAAATAGGTATAGGTGTATGTAGGTATACTTATAGGTGTTTTATCTATGTATTTTGTACATTTAATTTATTTATTGTATTTTCTTGATTTTTATTTTGGGTTTGTGTTTTTAATGAGTTATTTATAATGTATACCTTATTATAAGAATAAAAGAATCACTGAATAAAATCCTTTTTATTTATATATAGGTATACAACATCGGTATTTTTGTCTATGAAATTGTAGACTTGTTTTATTTTACAAATTATTTTGTTTTCTTTTACTTTCTAATATGTGTATGCATTATATACATTATTTACAAAATTCTAAAAATATGAATATTTTAATCAGTCCTATATACAAGAAGGGCCAAAAACCTAACTTCTGCATATGGACTCCAAAAATTATGAAACCAATTTTATAAAATATTTCATGGAATGCTATATACAATTAAAGGTGAGTTTGGGTGATTTGGGGTTTTTATTTGCAAGATATGGGTTTGTGAAGTTGAGATTTTGGTTTTTTATTCTGTGTATAAAATGTACACTGGGTATTATTTTTACACAAACTCAATTTTGTATTTTTATTTACATTATTATCTACAACTTTCATGTACAAAGTTTCTTTATTTGATGAATGAATAAATATATATAAAATAGGTGTCAAAAATGCATAAATGAATGAATTAATGAATGAGGTATTTGTTGTACACTGGCCCTTATCTCCCCCTACTTTTATTCCTTGTCGACCAATTCCATGCTGGCTTTGGTCTCGGGGTTAGGGTCATAAAATATTTGCAATATTTTATTCCTTTTTCTTTTCTTCTCTTTATTCTATAATTTTGACATTAAAAACCTTATTTTATGTACCATTAATACAATGAATATTAGGTGCTATTATGTACAAATAGATGCTATTTACATGCATTTGCTGGGGTTTTTAAGGCCAAAATGATAGAATAAAGGTGACGAAATGGAGATTCATCAGGTATATATATAGCATTGAATTTAACAAGAATCCAACACATTGATTTGACTCTACAAATACCTCTCCCATTTTGTTGGAAAGAAAATGGGAGGGAGGATAGTGTAAAATCTCTACTCTTTATTATCATACATAGAGCCACCCACGTACAACACAATTCCCATGTATGCATACCCTCTTTACTCACTCTCTCTCTCCCTTTTCCCAGAAAATGTAGTCGCCCATGCAAAACCTTCCCCATGCACGTTCTTTATTTCCCATGCACATGAACGTATTTAATCTTTATTGTAGGAAAGTGTAGCCGCATGTTTTGGCTATAAAATGGTATATACCCCACGCATGGAAGGGATCCCCCTGCTACCACTCTCTCTCCCCGACTCATGCAGGCCCCTCTCCCCGACATCCATTCTCTCCATCCCTTCTCTCCACCAACCTTCTCTTCCTCCAGTGCGACCCCCAGCCTCCTCTCGCACTACTCCACATCTACCAACCAGCCAGCGGCTTCGCCTGCACTGCTGTGCGCGGTCATCAACTCCAGTCGTTTTCTCTTCCTCACGCAGCTAGTAGTTGCATCCCCCCTCTTCCTCTAGCACTACTTGTAGCATCGTGGCCTCAACTTCCACCTTATGCGCCTCCAGCCTACGCATATCTCTTCTGCAAACCTATGGCTCCCGCCAATGCGCACCTCCGGCCTCTTGTGTGTGATCAACCCCTACGAACGCAACTCCTTCCCGTGAGTGCCTTCTCGTGCACCAGTGCACGCTCCATCTTGTGACCACCTTCTCGTACACCTCCCCACGCTCCAGCACACGCCGACAGCATGCACTTCCGTCTCCGTGATCGTCTTCTCCGCCATCGTTGTCATTTTGCATCCGGATAGTGAAGCACTTCTTCTTTATTTCTACATCCCCCTTGCATTTTCTATATTAGTGGATCTTGTTTAAGTTAAATTTGATGAAACAACTATTTGGTAACATCTTTTATTTACTCTAGTTTGTTTCTCAACATATGCATCACAACTCTAACATCTTTTATTATATCTTGAAATATTGCAAGTGATTCTCAATTCTTCCCTACTAAGTTGCAATTCAACCCTCACTTTCTCACTTAGTTGTACTCATACCCACATTCATTTACTCTAAGTTCTAGGAAGTATGTTCACCATAGATCACATTCTCTTATAATTTTTCTTTCATCACAACAGATTTAAAATTCGAATCAACATTTAAAGAAGAATAAAAATTGTGAATTTGCTTAGTTCCTGCGGATACGAACCTCTACTTGTCGCATACATTTTTTCTATAACCGACCGTGCTCGTTGTTGTAATCTTATTTGTTTGATTGTGGTTTTTCGTGTAACAACAAGGATGTGGTAAAATCAACTTTTTAAACCATGTAAAATCGCATCAACATTTTGGCGCCGTTGGTGGGGAATAAGCAACATTTGTAAAGTTTTTTCTTCATTTCATCTTATTTTCGATATTCTATTTATTTCAGGTACTTGAATCCCAAAAAAGAAAAAAATTTTGAAGATCCATGCATTTTTTTATCGAACTTGTAATTTGTTCTAAGTAGAAAAATTTTGTAATATTAATTCATCCATTCTTCTCGGAAAAGCTCGCCATCAACAGGACAAAACATTACTGATTTAGTGCCAAAAGTGCAGGCACTTTGAGTTTTCTTTTTCACTTAGGCAATTTAAGATTTATATTTCTTGCATTCATCGAATTAAAATGAAAAAAAATAAAAAAGAGTTCTCAATTGCATCATCTCCGTGACTTTCTCCCTCTGTGACAGTCTAATTCAAAGACCACCAAATCATGTTTTGATCCTATAAAAAGATAAGCTTGAAAGATCTCCGTAGGGATCTGAGTGAAAGAGGATAAAATTGAATGCTTGTTTGATCGCACGTGGTGATTCACACACACTCACGAGCACATAGAACCCTATATAGAGACAAAAATTCCTGGTGCCACATGGGGTTGCAGAGAGAAGTCGTAACTCCTAGATGTGTTGGGCACAATTTCTCGCGGGAAGAACAGATCTCCGATCTGAGTATCCACCCTGGATCCCCCAGCTGGATGAGGACATCGATTTCTCACAATCTACCACAAACACCTCTTCATTAATGATCAATAATTCTCTGATAATATTCGTTGAGAAACTAAATCTAAAATTGAAAATATAACCGCATCTACGACAATTTTTGTGGAGTTGGTGAATCAATAAATTATTTTGTTCTTTTGCTGTGTATGCTAGGTCGTAGATCTTTGAAAAATCAATTCTAACAACCGCTAGATTACGACCCGATCTATAAAACAAAACCCCACTCATCTTGTTCAAGTGAGAAGTCTGAGAATTCACCTAACTTAGAAGACAAGGGAGAAGAGAACCGATCTAACTCCATGGACCTCATTCTGCAACAATTACAACTGCTGAGAGAAGAAAATACAACAATCTGCCACACCATAGCACTTCTCATCCGACCACCACCCATTAGTACACATTATAACCATGTGGCGGAAGATTTAGTCCATTGGATCCAGATTCCACTTGAGGTAGGAAACTTTGAAATAGAGCTAGCATCTCTCTACTTGATACCAAAATACTATGGAAATGAGAGTGAAGACCCTTTCTGACACATACAAGACTTTCGATCTGCCTGTGACACAATGAGCATCCCCGAGGTAGAAAAAGAATACATTTATATGAAAGCCTTCACTTACTCTCTGAAGGAACAAGCACTCCAATGGCTTCGAAATTATGGAACCCCACTCACCTCCTGGGATGCTTTAAGAGAGACATTCATCAAGAAATACTTCCTAATAGGAAAGACAAGTGCTCTGAGACATGCCATATCATCCTTCACCCAGAAGAACAAAGAACCCATTCGCGAAGCCTGTGAGTAATTTAAAGAATTGCAAAGGAAATGCCCTCATCATGCAATCCCCAAATGGAAATTGGTTCATATATTTTATGAGAGCATAGACACATCATTCACGAGAGTTATCGATGGCTAATGTGACGTGAATTATATTAGCTGCAATGAACACTTCGTGTGGACTTTATTTGAAAACATGGCAGATAATTAGGTGAATGGCTGCTCCATTGAACAATATTGTGGGCATGTGAGACCAGATAAGTTATTTGATCAGGAGAGATCCATCAGTGACTCATCCGAGCATAATCATGATAAATGGGAAATCCTCTCCAAACAAGTGGATCTCATGACCCAAGCAATCGGTAATTTGGCTCTGAATAAAGTCCTGAATAGCGTTCTGGGGTTACTTTTAATCCCTACTTTCAAGACTTTGACCACATACCATTCACCTATGATAAAGAATTGACTCTTGAAATAGTACATTGGATACAAAAATATCAAGGTTGGTCATTCTCAAACATCCAAAATTTAGGATGGAGAGAACAATCAAATACTGGGTGGAATGGACAACACAATTACCATTTTCAAAATCACAACAAGCCTAAACAACAGAAGGGACCTCCCATGACTCAACCTCCCTCGGCTTTAAATTTTGATGCTCTCACCCAGGCTATTCAGCAGCTTGCTGCAGCACAGCAACAAGCACAACAACAAGCCAACACTGAAAATGCTCGGTAATTTGCCGAGATCAGGTCTTACATCCCAGCACTGTCACATCAACCTATGCCAAACCCCAACACCGATAGAGCTAGTTCATCTAGATCTTTTCACACAACACCATGACATGTCGGGTCCTTCACTCCACCTCCTGGATTTCAACATCAAAATCAAGGATTTTCTACACCTCATAAGATCAGCAATTCAACCCAAGGGAACACACAACAACTGCCTAGGAATCAAGTGAGTTTCAAAACACCAACCTGTTCCAACCAATCCGCCAATGTCATAACTCTTTGAAGTGAGAAAACCACATCTTCTCACACTGCATCACAGACTGTTGAGAAAGGATTTGAAGAGGAAGAGGACATTGACAATGAAGAGGAACCAATTGAGACCCACCCCTCCTACTTCTTCCCCGACCATAGCCATTCCCTATCCTGAAGCTCTTCACCGGACAAACATGAGGTCATCCACTATTGATCCGGAGTTGGAAAAATTCTTTTCGGACATTATTATTGAGATTCCACTCCTAAAAGACCTCGAACATGTCCCAGCCTTCTCCTGCTTCTTGAAGGAAAAATGCAAACCAAAGCAGAGATCAAAGGGAAAGAATAAGAAAGATCAGGAAAATATTGAAAAATATGTGCTCCCGCAAGCAACATCCACTGCCATTTCCCAATTCCTGCCCACCAAGAAGAAAGATCCATGAGCACCTCTAGTTAAATGCACAATTAGTGAATTGACTTTCGAGCGCACCTTGCTAGATAATGATGCCTCAATTAATCTCCTCTCTACTGTTATTTTGGAGCAATTTGACTTAGAGAAATTGAAACCCATCTCAATGATTGTACAAATGGTTGATTGTTCTGTGAAGAGAACGAGAGGACTACTAGAGGATGTAATAGTTACCGTTCAAGGACACCAATTTCCAGTTGACTTTGTTGTAATAGATATGGATCCAGCCAACACATTGAATGAGACACCCATCATACTTGGACGATCGTTCTTAGCCACATCTAAGGCACACTTTGATTTTTAATATGGGAAAGTACAATTTAATATCAATGGCAAGGTCATCCATGTTGATCTTGTCATTCCCACATCCATTGACTTTGAGATTGAAGACTATGGTTGGATAGCGAATTGTGTGGTAGTCGATATACAAAATGATTTTGCCCCTATCCATCTCTCCTAAGACCATCTGAGGTAAGTCTGAACACCTCCCAATCCACTTATAAGGACATTTCTCATCAAGTTGCCACATATAATCTAAACTCTACACTCGAAGCTCCACCATGCCCTCTCACTGGTCAGGAAATTTTTGAGTTAGATGAAGCTTGGGATACACTCGACATTGAACTTGCACTAACTTCAGCTCATGCCCATGATGGAGCCACCATTTGACACTATTTCATTGATAAATACATCAGAAGAAACTACTCCTCTGACCCCACCAATACCCATTGTCGAACTGAAACCCTTATCACAAAAGCTGAAGTATGCTTTCCTCGATGATGCATACACTCTACCGGTCATCGTTAATGCCAACCTAAATCACACTCAGGAAAGCCAACTCATGGAAGTTTTGAAGAGGACAAAATCTGAAGTATGCTTTCCTCAAGGATGCACACACTCTACCGGTCATCATTAGTGCCATCCTAGATCACACTCAGGAAAGCCAACTCATGGAAGTTTTGAAAAGGAATTTCCATGCCATTGGAAGGAAAATAGCTGATTTGAAATGAATAAGACTGACATTTTGTACACAACATGTATACTTGGAAAATGATAATAAACCCTCCCGAGAAATGCAAAGACAATTAAATCCTAGTCTACAAGAGGTTGTGAAGAATGAAATATACAAGTGGTCGAGTGCCAGCATCATTTACCCAATAGCTGATAGTCCTTATATCAGTCCTCTCCAGGTCGTCCCCAAGAAAGCGAGATTAACAATTGTAAAAAATGAAAAAGGAGAGGACATACCTACTCGAGTAGTAACATCCTAGAGAGTCTGTGTCAATTACAAAAAAACTCAATAAAGCTACACAAAAAGACCAATTCCCACTACCATTCATTGACAAAATCATCGAGATACTAGCCAAGAATTCTTTTGCTTTTTGGATGGATATTCTGGAGATAATCAAGTGGTCATAGCGCTAGAGGATCAAGATAAAATCACCTTCACCTGTCCTTTTGGGACTTATGCATTTCGACGCATGCCATTCGGATTATGTAATGCTCCAACAACTTTTCAAAGGTATATGATGGGAATCTTTGCTGATATGATCGATGATTTTATGGAAGTATTTATGGATGATTTTTCAATTTTTTGAGACTCCTTTGAGAGAATACATGGATTTTTGGATAGAGTCCTACTGAAATGCATTGAAGTAAATTTGATATTATCTTGGGAAAAATCACATTTCTTGGTGAGACAAGGGATTATGCTGGGGCACATTATATCAAAGAAAAAGATGGAAGTAGATCATTCAAAAATCGATACAATCACTCACCTGGGCCCGCCCATTAATATAAAAGGAGTTTGGTCCTTTTTAGGTCACGTCGGTTTCTACTAACAGTTTAGCAAGGATTTCTCAAAAATTGCCCGCCCACTCACCATGTTACTTGAGAAGGACCAAGATTTTACATTCACCAAGGAAGCATTCGAGTCTTTCACTCTTCTGAGAAAAATCATCACTGAGGCATCCATATTACAGCCCCCTGATTGGACCCTTGAATTTGAAATCATCTGTGATATTTCTGATTATGTTGTTGGGGCAGTTTTGGGACAAAGGAAGGATGGAAAACCCTATGCTATCCGCTATGCCAGCAAGACCCTCGATTCTCCCAAAGGAATTATACTGTGACTGAGAAAGAATTGTTGGATGTTGTGTTTTCACTAGAAAATTTTCGAGCTTATATCCTAGGGTCCCACATCATAATTTACATAGACCATTCTGCTTTGAAATATCTCTTCACAAAAAAAGATGCCAAGCCTACACTCATTAGGTGGGTATTATTGCTCCAAGAATTCGATCTGAGAATTCGAGACAAAGCCAGAGCACAAAATGTCATAGCCGATCACTTATCAAAGCTTCCTTCACCAATCAATAACATGGACCCAATTTCTGATAATTACCCAGATGAGAATATAATATATGTTTCTCAACTCCCTTGGTATGCAGACATCATCAATAACCTCGTCACTTCCACATTACATGACGACTAGTCGAGACATAAGAAAGACAAAACCAAAGCCCAAGCCTGATATTATCACTAGGATGACCCTCTACTCTTCAAAGAGGGAGTTTATTTAATATAGAGATGTTGTGTCCCTAAATCTGAAGTCTCTAGTGTCCTATCTCATTGCCACACGTCTGGGTATGGCGGGCACCACTCAGGGAAGCGTACAACCGCTAAAGTATTACAATGTGGTTTCTATTGGCCTACAATGTTTAAAGATGCCCATCATTTTGCTCAAGCATGTCCCGCCTATCAAACCAATGGAACAATGACCCGCCACAACATGATTCCCCTCCAACCAATACATGTAGTAGAAATTTCTAACACTTGGAGCATAGACTGCATGGGACCTTTCACCACATCACACGGCTACCAGCACATCCTTATTGCCATCGACTACAACTCCAGTTGGATCAAAGCCATTCCCACTCGCGTTGTTGATAGCGCAACTGTTGTCAAATTCCTGATCAACCTTTTCTCTCGATTTGGCTTACCTAAGGTGGTCATTTATGATGGTGGAACCCACTTTTTGAATGCATTGATGAAAGATCTAATAAAAAAAGAATGGAGTTGAACATCGTGTCTCGACTGCCTATCATCCACAAACTAATGGAATGGCCAAGCTTTCTTACCGAGAAATTAAAACCATACTCCAGAAAATTGTCCTATCTGATCACAAAGATTGGTACCAACACTTGCCATCTGCTCTTTGGGCCTACCGAACAGCTTTTCGCACACCTTTAGGAATGAGCCCAACTGACTAATATATGGAAAACCATGCCATTTACCTGTTGAAATACACCATAAATCACTTTGGGTGATAAAGAAATGCCATTTGGATTATGATGAGGCTGGAAAAAGAAGGTTACTAGATTTGGCTGAATTGGAAGAATTATGATCACAAGCCTACAATAACAACTTGATCTACAAGGAGAAAATCAAGATATGGCTTGATTCTAACATTTCGAGGACAATATTTCAAGAGAATCAAAAAGTGTGGCTATTTGATGCAAAATTAAAACTATTTCCGTGAAAGCTGAGATGAAAATGGAAAGGACCATACATTGTAACCAAAGTTTTTGATAATGGTTCAATAGAAATATCTGACCCAAACACTAAAGCCGCTTTCAGAGTTAATGGTCAAAGATTAAAACCCATTGTTGAACCCTCTGATCCCATGCCTATTTGTGCAACATACCTTCAACAGGAATAGTGAGCAGTACATACTGTCGAGCTGAGGCATTAAACCATGCATTTACGTGAGTCTCTCCTCACAGGTATCTTTTCTTCTTATTTCTCGCATGTTTGTTTTTACTGCATTTCATTAGATAAGTATGGAGGTACATCTCCATACTTCAAAAAAGACAAAAAAACAACAAACACAAAAATAATATGTTTTCACATCACTCGTCCAATCTGTCGGTCCTATGACTTCACCATGAGGGAATGGTTTCTGATAAGCATGGGGGTGTCTGCATATTTTTCAAAATTTCATACTTTTCAAAAAATTGCATATACATCAAAAAATCCACCAAAATTTATCCTTACTTCCCATTTTTATCTTATTTTTGAGAAATCAGCTCTTCATTGCATAGATCATAAATTGAAGCTTAGTTGACCCCAGTCCACTTATGTCCATCAGAATTTCACTAGACATGAGTTTTAAGCGTTCTTCAGGTCCATATGAACTTTATTCTCTCAGTTTGACTAACTCTGCTGGTGAATGAACTTATGTATCTAACTAGATCACCTAAGCAACTAGTAGCACTCTTAAGCTCTTTATAAACAACTACACATTCCACTTAGCTTGATTGAGTTTATTTTACGAGATATAGTTACAATCTAGTTGAGGTGAGGAGTTGTCCTCTTGGTTGTGCCAATGCCAGAACCTTGTCTATGGTCAATGAAAGAACTTGACTCAGGTGCAGCATGATCTCTCTAGTCCAAGTGTGTTAGTAAATAAGCCAATATCATATCTCCAAAGTCAATATTAAGTCGATACTACCTTGATGCCAATCCCAAAGCAAAAAAACCACAAAAAGGCATATCACAATACAAAAGAATGCCAAATACCACCAATCATGCAAAGATGCGCGAAGCAAAGCAAATGGAAGAAGACCACCAAATAACCCTTCTCCACCAACAAGCTGTGGTAGCAGCCCAATGATGCTACCTAAATTCTTAAAAGAATCCTAAATAGGCCTAGGTTTATGATCTGCAAAAAGAAAAGAATGAGAGCAACGGACCAAAGGTTCTACAGAAAACCCCGAAAATTAAGTCTCATTCTCCATATGAATTATAACCTACTTTTTTTATGCTAACATACTTGGGTGAAAAGAGACTATGCCTGAATTCAGGTGAGGACTGAGACTATATGCATAGGGAATCATTTGGTACCTTAATAGATTGTGTTGTTGTCTCGTTTTCTTGACTCACGAAAGCTAAAACATCACAAACATTGTTTATATCCACTAAAAGTCAAAGAGAATACTTGTTTATTGGGGATGAGATGACTTCATCGACTTTTGAAACCAGGCGATTTTGTTAGAACTGAGAGGCTGTTGAAACTACAAACTCGAGTTAAGTCGATAATTCGAACAAATCCTTAATCCAAGGGTCTACTCTACTAAAGTTTGTGTATTTGTGTAGTTAGGAGTTGAAAACTCAAGACTTTGTGGGTGTATCTGCTATAAACCCTCACCCGATCCATCTTGATTATTTCCCTAAACCTTCATTTATTATTTATCTTATTCTTGCTCGAGACTAGCAAGATTTAAGCACAAGAGTGTGATGATTACATTATAGATTTATATAATATGATCAAATTATGTGAAGAACAACCTTAATATTTGATATATAATCTCCAATTGCACACAATTCACATGTTATTTATTCCATATGCACAACGGAGAAAACTGTCTTAATTATACAGAATCAATTAAATCATAGCATAAATCGATAGATCATGGTGATATATCCAGAAAAAATGTTCTCAGAAATCTCAATTTACATATTATTTATGAACTAGATGATAAGATTATGTTGTTATACCAAAAATAATGATCATCAATGTTAATCTCAAAATATTTACATTTTGTTGGAAAGAAAAGGGGAAGGAGAATAGTGTAAAATTTCCACTCTTTATTATCATGCATAGAGCCACCCATGTCCAACACAATTCCCATGCATGTATACCTTCTTGAGATTTTTCCCGGATAGGGCATAGCCCTGTCCATAATTCCCAATCAGGGCATCGCGTGAAAGTTTTTCTCAATCAGGGCATGATTCGACGAACGGTTCGTCGATCGGCAAACCGTTTGCCGATCATACATAAAAATAATATGTAATATTATTCCAGAAAACTTTTTAATTTTATATTATAAAAAATAATATATAAAAATATTTGGAATTGAGAATCAGCAAACCATTTGCCGATTCTCAATTCCAAATATTTTTATACATTATTTTTTATAATATAAAATTAAAAAGATTTTCGGAATAGCATTGATCAGCAAACGGTTCGCCGATCGGCGAACCGTTCGTCGAATCATGCCTTGACTGGGAAAACTTTTCTGTGATGCCCTGATCGGGAATTACAGATAGGGTTGTGCCCTATCTGGGAAAAATCTCTACCCTCTTTACTCTCTCTCTCCCTCCCTTTTCCCACAAAATGTACCGCCCATGTAAAACCTTCCCCATGCACGTTCTTTATTTTTCATGCACATGACTGACTTTTGTCTTTATTGCAGGAAAGTGTAGCCACTTTTTTTGGCTATAAAATGGGACGCACCCCACGCATGGAAGGGATCCCCTCACTACCACTCTCTCTTCCCGACTCACGCATGCCTCTCTCCCCAATGTCCATTCACTCCATCCCGTCTCTCCACCAACCTTCTCTTCCTCCAACGCGACCTGCAACCTCCTCTCTCGCTCCTCCGCGTCTGCCAACCAGCCGGCGGCTCCGCCTGCACTGCTGTGCGTGGCCATCAACTCCAGCCATTTTCTCTTCCTCACGTAGCTAGCAGATGCGTCCCCCCCCTTCCTCTAGCACGACTTGTAGCACCGCAGCCTCAACTTCCACCTTGTGTGCTTCTAGCCTGCGCATATCCCTTCCGCCAACCCGCAGCTCCGCTAACGCACACCTCCAGCCTCTTGTGTGCGTGATCATCCCCCACCAACGCACCTCCAGCCCGCAAGTGCCTTCTCGCACACCAGCGCACGCTCCAGCTCGCGACCAACTTTCGTGCACCTCCCCACACTCTAGTGCACGCCGTCAGCCCGTGCGTCCGTCTCCGTGATCATCATCTCCGCCATCGTCATCATTTCACATTCGAATAGAGAAGCACTTCCTTCCTCATTTCTACATCTCTCTTGCATTTTTCTATATCAGTAGCTCTTGTTTAAGTTAAATTTGATGAAATAACTATTTCGTAACATCTTTTATTTACTCTACATTATTTCTCAACATATGCATCACAACTCTCACATCTTTTGTTATATCTTGAAATATTGCAAGTGATTCTCAATTCTTCCCTACTATGTTGCGATTCAACCCTCACTTTCTCACTTAATTGTACTCATATCCACATTCATTTATTCTACGTTCTAAGAAGTATTTTTACCATAGATCGCATTCTCTTATAATTTTTCTTTCATCGCAATAGATTTAAAATTCGAATAAAGATTTAAAGAAGAACAAAAATTGCGAGTTTGCTTAGTCCCTACGGATACGAACCTCTACTTGTCGCGTACATTTTTTCTGTAATCCGATCGTGCTCGTTGTTGTAATCTTATTTGTTTGATTGTGGTTTTTCATGGAACAACAATGACATGGTAAAATCAACTTTTTAAACTATGTAAAATCACATCAACACTTCTTGTCATCATGATAGGACATCGCCTTGGTTGTGGCAAAAAATGGTCGTCCTAAAATGATGGGGGTATCGTTCACACGTTTAGGGATCTTCATATCCAACACAACAAAATCCACAGGAAATATCAGGTCCTGAATTGTAACGACAATGTCCTTTAATAACCACTTCGGCCTCTTGACAAATCTATTTACGAATTGGAGAACTGTCCTGCTCTATCGAAAAGGGCCAAACTTGAATCGATCGAGTAAGGTAGTCGTGAGGAGGTTGATCGAGGATCCACTATCTAATAGAGTCTGATCGAACTGCTTCTTATGAATATGTAATCTGACATATAGAGCTCCTGTATTGGGTCTCTTGGCTGGAAAATGATTTTGTATGGCGAAGCAAGTGGCGCAAGTGAGCACATGGATTTCTGCATTGTGGTTTCTCCTCTTCTTCCTACGAATGGTGGTCTTCTCTCTTAGATTCTTCTAGAATAGAGGTATGTGCTCAAGTGCCTCTTGAAGAGTCAGTTGGATCTGGAATCTGTCTATCATATTCTCATTGAACTATGTTTGGTGCTTCTTTAAAGATTTTCTTATTTAGGACCTGTTGAAGATGATTTTTCACGGGTCTAAAGTAATCCACACAAGGCGGGATCACAGTGTCGCAGACGCGACCCGCAAGAAACCGATCTTCGAACAACAATTAACCCATAACAAGTAAATCAAGCAATGAAAGTAAATATGCGGAGTTAAAATTTATTATAACTCTACAACAAAGATGTGTATAGTTGCAAGTATGTGTAGAGGTCGAACACAGGGAGCAGACAGGATAGCTCGGGGCAAAATTGCTCAATAGTGTGTGAATGTGATCAAATGTCTATCTATGCTATTTTTTGTGTGGGCTTTTAATTTTATATTTTTTTATTTATATTTTAATGTTATATTTTTATATTTTGATTTTTAATTTTCTGATTTTATATTTTCTTTTTATATTTTATAATTTTTTTATAATATTTTTCCCAATAATAGAATATACACAATATAAGAAATGAGAGGATAAAGGATTTATAAAAATAGGTAAAAATACTCAAAAATTAGGAAATAAAATGTTTTTGGTTTTTTTATATTTTTATAATGTTTTTGTGATTTTTCTAAATTTTTCCTAATTTTTTGGTATTTTTATAAAGGTATAAATACTAGAAAACAATGAACTAGGTTGCTGGCTGAAACTAAAATGAGGATGAAAAATATCAAGTGGTGTCCAAAATTCCTCAAATTAGTTTTAATTGATAGATAATGAATCAGAGAACATATAGAAACTGAAATTGCATTTTTAGGATTTTTGTAGAATTTTTATGATTTTTAGGAAGCTTTTTGGGGTTTTATAATTTTTAGGAGTTTTCTTTTGTATTTTTTAGTGATTTTTGGTCTGGAGCTAAAAGTTACTAAATTACACAAAATATATTTCTTTGGGAATTTTCTGGGTAGTTTTTATAGTTTTTATGGATTTTATGACGCAAACAGTGCTAAAAATGAGTATTTTTGATTTTTTATAAATATTAAAATGCAATATTTATGAAAAATAAAAATATGGAGAGATACTACAATACAGAAGGAACTTAATGTGATTTTTGGGGATTTTTTGGGGTTTTATAGATGCATGCAAAAATTAGAGGCAACGTCAAGAGAATACATGCAGTCAAGGGCATACATGTAATTACGCAAACTTCGGAGGGCCTGTATGCAAAAAGTCACAAAATCGTATAACTGACTTAAAAACTTTCTGGATCAACTCTTAATACCCAAAACTGCGAGGGCCAAAGTTGCAAAATCACCAAGGTGCACGTGCCAAGTACATGCGCCAGCGTGGACCCAAACGCGATAAATTAAACTACATGGGGCAGCTACGTAAAATGTCCAAAAGTTTATAACATCAAATGAAAGCTTGAGAGTCAGTCACTAAATACAAAAAGAGGCTGGGCGAGATATGCAAAATACCCAACCAAAGGGGCGCGATCCGACGGTTGCTGCTCCTCGCCAAGAACGGGCCCAAATCGAACGGAAGCCGGGCCCTATGGATGAACGCACGAAGAACATTGCCTGGGGTTCCATCAATTGACAAAACCGGACGCCTCCGACCTCCAAGATTGTTGCTGTGGTGTTCAGAAGATAGCCGGAGGGAGTCCGCATCGCTTGGAGGTCTCAAATCAATCTGGACCCCATCGGTGGGGGCCTGGAACTCGCAGCACCTAGAGGACGTGTTTTTGACGAAGGTCGAGGTCAGACGCCTCCTTCAGGACCTACAAGGAAAATACAACGCAGCAGCACCAAAGCAAAAGTCTTGGCTTTTATTGGTGAGCGGGAGACGTGTGTGGGATGATAAAAATAGAGCTCGCCGGAGCAAGCTCCGGCGAGGGGTGGATTAGGTGAATGGTTGCGTGTGGCTAGGAATGGAGGAAGGGAAATGATTGCTACAACTACTGGAGCACTAAAAACGCATAAAAGATGAAGAAAAAGCGAAATAAAACAGACCTCAAAGGTTTAAAAACCTGAGATGGGACCTCACGGCCAACGCCGGAGATGGGGGTGGAATGGCCGCTCAAGGCCTCGTCGTGCTTCCCTGAGTTGCTGGAGAGCTTGCTGTCACCGAGCTTAATCCTGAGCTTTCTCAAGAGAGCCAAAAACGAGGTCAAGAGGGGTTCAAGTTCGAAATGGAAAAGTTGGTGGTTTTTGAAGAAGATGGCTGACGGGGCCCGAAGATCGATGTGGATCATGCAAATCATGGGTCCAATCCCCTAAGTAATGGTGGGGCGTTGATGCTCAATAGTAGGGGAGAAAAATTGCAGAAGGAAGTGAGACCAAATGGTGAAAGACGCGCTCTCCAAAATTCGGAGAAAACGCAAAAAAAACACAGTCTGACAACCTTCAGAACGTTGGGAAGAGAGTGGGCGAGACGGCATGAAGATCGAGATTTATCGAGCGAATATTCGATCCAAAGACCAATGCAAGCACTGGGCGTATATGGTGATTGTATGGGGATAAAAAGTGAAGAAGGGCCCAAGGTCAAAATGTAAATGATGCGGCCTCGAAAAATGGGAGAAAATGGCTAAAAACGCAGCTTTGACGGGCTGCAGGAGCAGACCAGGGAGTTGACCAGCGGGTCAACTTCCACCTGGTTGGTCCACGTGGACCAACCAGGAAAATCCCTGGGAAAAACATTTCTAAAAACAATTAAAAATAGCAAATCAATTTATTATTTTTTGGTTATTGAATAAAAAATGTTTATTATTTTATAAGTTATTTTATAGTGATTTTTATTTATTTTTATGGGGTGTGTAATTACAAATTACCATTTATACCCCTTACAGGTATCTATATCTATATATTTAAGTATTTTATTTTTATTTTATGTACTTAATTTATATTTTTTGTTTATTATTTTATAAATTATTAGAATATTTCTATATTTTTAAATATATTTTTATTTTATTTTTCTGAAGAGTTTTATACACTTAATAAAATAAAAGTGTGAATTATGCAGGTATGTATACATGTATTATACCTATGTATAATATATACAAGTATTTTATTTTATGTTTTCTTTGAGTTTTTATTCTAATTTTAATGCACATAATTATTATAAGTAATATTTATAAAAACATAAAAATACGAAATTACAGAAAATAATGAATAAATAATAAATTGAATATTTTAATCTGTACAAGTATACAATAGGGTCCAAAACTCAACTTTCAAACCGTAGCTCTGCCAAATGCGAAACCACTACCATTAAATAGCTTATTTTATTTTATATACAATTAAAGTTGAGTTTGATGCATTTGGAGTTTTCATTTGTGAGATACAGGTCTGGGAAGTTGGGATTCTGGATTCTTATTCTATCTGTATATTATTTTTGAGTGAAATAAATTTTGTATTTTTCTTTATTTAATTATCTACAACTTTCGTATTTAAAGTTTATTTATTTGAGGTATAAAAATTATAACCAAAAATAGGTCCCAAAATAAATAAAGAATGGATAAATTAAAAGGTGTTTTTATTGTATTTTGGCCCTTATCTCCCCCTACTTTATTCCTTGTCGACCTAGTCATAGAGATGCCTAGGTCTCAGGGTTTCGGGTCATAAAATATTTACAATATTTTATTATTTTTCTTTTCTTTTCTTTATTCTATAATTTTGGCTTTAAAACCGCATTTTATACAATATTTACACAATGATGCATGAATTCTAAAATGTATATTTTAAGCCTAATTACATGCATTTACTAGAGCTTTTAAGGCCAAAATGATAGAATAAAGATGATGAAACGTAGATTCATCAGGACCCTTCCATAGGCGAAGTGCTTAAGGGGAAGGGGATAAAAATACCCTCCTTGGAAGAATGAGGGTCAAGGAGTAGGT
The DNA here is from genome assembly GCA_037367405.1 of Ottelia alismoides. Taxonomy (NCBI): domain Eukaryota; kingdom Viridiplantae; phylum Streptophyta; class Magnoliopsida; order Alismatales; family Hydrocharitaceae; genus Ottelia; species Ottelia alismoides. Next base: position 219,366 of record JAZKJV010004472.1, on the reverse strand, counting down.
TTCTGATCATGCAAAATCTTGAAATTCATGCAAGCAGTATCAATCACCACAAATGGATCCAAAAGAGATACAAAAACCTTTCCTTTATTCATATTTTTAATTTTTGGAGTGTTTTCATTTTTTATATTTTCCCATAAAGATCCTCAGGTACAGAAGAGGACAAAACAATTGTATGACTCTTGGTGGCATCAGTACCACCGACAACATCTAAGCCTACGACATCAGTATCACGCTCTGGCTAGTAAATTGGTGGCATCAACACCACCGTCTGCAACTGGAGATATGACAGCATCAGCACCGTCGTCAGGATCATCATCCTTGGTGGCATCAATACCACCATCGTCAACATGGTTAGCAGCATCAGCACTGCTCCTGACCCCATTTGGCACCCTAGAATCTGCTGTGGGATGTTGCCTAGATGAGTCACCACTGGATGGCTTCCTACCATTTCTTAAGTGTCACAAAATCAGCATCAAATAAATAATTAATGTCATCCAAAATATTACTAGGATAGGTTGTCTCAGTAGACTGTACCAGTTCATACTTCCTCTTCAGATTGTTAGGAGTAGGTTCAATCTGAGGGGGTATGGAGGCCTTTTCCTTGATTATTTCCCTCATTTCCTACCAAAACTTGTCCATCTCTCGCCGAAAGGTCGCTTTCTACTCGGATAGCATGCGGGGGAGATCATTAAGAGTCGGGTTCTCATACGAGTGTGTTTGAGAACCAGACGGGTTGCCTCACTGGAAATGAAGCTGACTTTGTTGCTGCTGGTAGTGAGGAGGAGGCTGGGGGTACTGCTATTGAGGATGTTGATGCCGTTACTGTTGACCCAGATATGAGGGTCGAGGACCGTGATGCTACTGAGAGTACTGGAGTTATTGTGGTTGGGTGCCCTAGCCTGCTTGTGCCGGAGGCTGCTGCTGGAATGAAATGCCTCCAATAGACCATCGGAATCTTGGATGGTCACGATGAATCTCGGGTTGTGGTTGGTATTGGGAGTATCATTGAAGGACATGGGATAATCCTCAAGCGCATCACGGAGGCGTGAGCATCGTATCGAATACGACGAGGAACGACTAGTCGCACTAGTTGTTCTATGCAGCGGAAATTAAAATTTTTTCATGTGATGAAACCACATGATCCAAGAACACTTATCATATCATTTCGTCTAAACCACAAACAAGAAATAGGATTACCTCTTGAAGCATGGTTGCGATCGAGTCTCTAAACGAAGAGACCTCCTGTCGTAAGTCCGATCCGACGGAGAAGACGCTTGCGAGCGTGTTGATGAAACACGTGCTTCTCGCAATCCATGTTGATGATCCAAGCGGCAGATCTCCTGATCTCAACACACAAGATCCGATGTCTTCTTCATGAGCGAGGCGCACCGAAGGAGATGGAGATCCACGAGAAAATGATCGGGCAGCATAACGACGACGCTGCGATGATGGAGACTCCCTCTAGGGCATCCATGGTGGACGGCCATATGAGAGGGAGAGAGTAGGCGTGTAGAGAGAGAAAGATATAGAGAGAGAGACTTATGTTCTCATTGTGTAAGTGAAGAGCAAGACGTGCCCTTCTGTTTATAATATTTTGGATTCCATGGATCTCAATCCATGGGCAACACAAATCCAATGGCTCACATTGATTTGTGTTTCTTTTAATGGCCAAGATTTTGTTGGTAAAAAACCAACAATAATTAATTATTTTAGATTAAATATATATATTGATAATGCAATTGTTGCAACAATTTCCATTGGATCAATAGACTTCAAATTTTCAATGGGAGCCCTTAGTCTTAGAGAATGTCTCTGTGACCGGGATATTAGAATACACTCATAGTTTATTTCTAAATGTTGGAAATAAACATGAATTCTGGAATAAATCTATCATAGAGATTTATGATGGATATATTTCAGATAGTAATATAACATCTAGTGGACTCCGCTAAATTAGAAAATTAATGAATGGTTCATTAAGATTTCTAATACTGAAAATTAAACCTTTAAAGATCAATAGGAGGATAAAGATCATTTGACAATGATCTGGCATCATGTCTTGGACATATGTCTGTTGATGAGATCAATGGACAAGTAAGAGATGAAACTTTAGAATGTCTAAAATTTCAAAACTTGCATACTTATGAATATTGTATTCAAAGTAAAATGTCCAATACACTCTTCTTTGGGAAAGGTGTAAGATATCAAGGTATTCAGGATCTCATGCATATTAATGTATGTGAATCATCTATATCATAGTAAACATTATGGATATGTGATATCTATTGATGATTATGATATGAGATTTCTTCTCTTCACCTAAGAAACCTTTGAAATGTTCAAAGATTTCACAATTTTAATTTAGAACCAAAGTTTGAAGGAAGATGAAATGAATTTGATCTAACCAAGGTAGCTTGTACCTAATAGATGGATTCAAGGAATACCTTATGGAGATGTGAATATCATTCCTATCTCAATCCTCCTGATGAACCTTAACTCAATAGAGTTGTAGGGAGATACAATTGATCATGTGTGATATGATTTGATCAATGATTAATCTTTGCATAATTATTTCTTAGTTTCCAGATATATATATGTGGTAGAGACTACATTATATATCCTTAATAAAGTTCCATGTGAGTAAGCTGGAATCTGGCACTGGAGAGTGCTACTTCATTAGGAAAATAAAGGATGGTATTGGATACCTACTTTATGACCTTGAGATTCTTAAAGGATCTCATCTCTGAGAATGTGATTCTTAGAGGATGACTCTCTTGAGAATCAAGATGAAAATGAAGTAAAGGAACTCATTTAATCTTGAGATGATAATGAGGCTCCTGAAATCGGAAAGTAAATAGATAATTAAAGATGAAACACTAATACCTCTTCAAATAAGTTTGAAGATGGATTCCATGTGTCAGCTGAATCTGATAATGATCAGACTTCATGTGATGAAGCTTCTGAAGATCATACCATGGAAAGATGGATGTTAGCAATAAAGTCTGAAGTTGACTTCATATACAAGTGTTGTATATGGACCCTCAAGGATCCACTTATAAGGGTTAGACCCATTAAGGTGTAAACAGATCTTCAAGAAAATGAGGGAACCTGATGAGAAGGTAGAGACCTTCAAAGCATGGTTCGTAGCCATGAGCTGCACACCGAAGAGAATTCATCGCTTGCGATGAGACTTTTTCTTTAGTGAACATGCTTAAACCCATCAGAATAATGCTAACCCTAGCTACACAACTTGACTATGGCATCTACAAGATGTGAGTCAAGATTGTATTCCATTATGAATACCTCTTTGAGGATATTCACATGAAGTAGCTCCAGGGCTTCATGGTTGAGGAAAGCAAGGTGTGCAAGTTAAAGAACTCAATCTTTGGACTCAAATAAGCTTCTTGTAGTTGGAACATAAGATTTGATGAAATTGTAAATGTTATGATTTCAGATAAAATCTTGATGAACCGTGTGAAGCTTAGTGGGAGTGCCATTGTGTTCATCGTGCTAAATGTAGATAATATCCTAATCATTTAGAATGATATAAGGATGATAATAATAAGTGTTTTATAATCAAGTTCTTCCATACCTCGAGATATGATCTCAAGGATACCTCTTAGATCTTAGTTCTGAAGTTGTTCTAAAGCAAAGAGAAGAGGGTATTGGGACCGTCACATTAATAGTACACCTTGGACATTTCCATTTTTTGGAATATTCCAAGAAAGCCTTATTTTCCTCAAGATATGGTACTGACCTATCTAAAAGGATAGCACCTCAAAGAGTTGAGGATGTGAATGATAAAACCGCTTGCCCTTGTGCATCAGTTCCGAGAAGCCGGTATATGCTAGATGTGTACAAAAGCCAGATGTCTACCAAGCACTGGGAGTAGTAAACTGTTACTAATCCTACTATGGTGATAAAACACTTGATTGCAGTAATAATGATATCTTCATAGAAGGCAAAACTTTTGAGATAGTGATCTCAAAGTCTTATCTTCAAGAGATTAAGACTTTATAGATAGTGATCTAAAAGGTCTTAACTACAGATACCTTGGGAGATAAAGATCTCCAGGAATAAGGGTATTCTGATAGGGATTATGGTAATACTGGTTATAATAATTGTTGAGCAGTAGTATCAAGGACACTATAACTGCTTTGACTATATTGAGTATTGGTTACATAAGATGCAACATTTGCACTATATGTGAGCACTGTTACTGGGGATTGCAAGTGCCGTAAAAGGACTTGGCGTAGTCTCGCGAGAACAGAGTGACTGATCAGCTTACCTAGCTATTTTCTAAATAGCCTACGATTGTCACATGAGTGTGGGTTTAAATGATTAGCCCATTAATGGCTCTTTGTGCTAGTGAGAGATTGTTGGACATACGAGCCCATGGCGAGCCATTATGCAATAAATATTATTGCAAATATCATTCCCCGATCTAAAATAAAAATAGATAATTTTTGTAATAGGTTGCTTAGTACAATTAGGGCTATATACCATGGCCATTTTAATAATCATACAGTTGTTGATTCAATTATTGAATCATAGAGACTAGTGCTTGGATGAATATTTAATGAGTTAGAATGATGACTCATCAAGCACCGTCAAATGATTGTTAAGAGATGATCTCCAGCCTGAGTAGGAGATGGCAATCATTTCTCAGTTAGGCTGATATTTGACCGACCTCTTGATGCAGGTCCTCTGCATAGGAATAGAGATTCGGAGGTGTCAGATTAGTTAGGTCAAAGAGTTGACTTAACGAGATTGAGATAACCAAAGTCCTATATCGTATGTTGTCATGATATAGGCACGCATACTCTGACCGAAGACGGATGTGTTACTATATGACTGAGTATGCACATTTGGCAGACCAATAGGTTGATGACCTAATCAAGGTCTATACACCAGCGCACTGGTGTGCATATAAGAGCATATGAGTAATACGATCTCTCAAATGGATCATACAGGTTCATTACTGATCTGGAAGACATGAGCTCACTCATGAGATATTGGGAAGAATCAAATTCCGTGCACGGTCGTCTCGCTTTGGAAGCTTGACTGAATTTGTAGGTTTGATATATGTTTTTTGAAAGTATATGATCAACACCTGGGTATGATATATGCTTTTGGAAAGTATATGATCGATACCAACTCCCAATGATCGAATGAGAAACTTAATGATAAATCCCTGAAGTAGACAATGTAAAATTGATCTTATACTTCAGGATTTTTCAGGGTCTTCCAGTATGCAGGATGTACAGGTATTGGGAATACCTGAGGGTGATGTGATCATAAACGGTTGTATAACCATGATGCTTGCATTCCTAGGGAGTGATGAAACGGGTCTAGATTTTAGTGACTCCTCTCAGTAGAGAAGTTATGTAATCTTAGTCCAAATATTGGACATTGATCTGAATGTAATTCAGATGCAATGAGAAGATTAGATTTGCGGTCTTGATTTAATCAAGCATCTATGGGAGGCTCGGGATCTGGATTTGAGATGTGATCTCAATATCCATGTCACTATATGTGGAAAAATACAATTGCCATGTCCTTATCTCCAAGTATTCGCAGAGAAAGCGCATTATCCTTGAAAGAGTCCAGGATAATTTCTTTATTGATATAAGTATCCGAGCATTGAGAAAATGGATAATTAAATGTGATTTAATTATCATGATTAATATGAATTCGATTCATAAAGAGAGCTATCTTAGATAATTAAATGCAATTTTATTATCAAAGATATAAATAATGTGAATGTGATTCATATTATTTGGGCACATGAGAATAGAGATCCAATATGATTAAATGTGATTTAATTAACATGGATATGAATAATGTGGATAACACTATCCATATTAATCATATATATTATAAATGTGATTTATAATATATAAGAGAGAGCAATTTGTAATTTACATTTGCTAATTAAATGTTAATGTGAATTGGATTCACATTGGACAATTGATTGAAAATGTAATTCACATTTTATTTTGGGTTGTGAATGTGATTCACAATTTTTCAATGGTAAGAATGCAATATTCACAAAATAATTATGAATTATTTTTGTTGAATAATTTACAACAAGTGTTGTTGTAAATCTTGGAGATTTCCAAGGGATATTGTAATCTCATGAAATATCATGAGATTACATTAGATTGCCACCAAATCCCATATTATGGAAGGAGGTAATCTTCATTCCATAATCTCCATGCTTGATTGATTTAATTTAGGATTCCCAATAAAAAAATGAGATAAATGTAAAAAATAAAAGTAATTACAAATAAAATAGTTAGAAAATAAATTAGAAAAAATAATAAACATGAAAGTTGTAGATCTCGATGTGATCTACAACTTTCATTTAAAACTCAAAGAGAAATAAAGCTATATATACTAAATATCTTTACAAATAATTTAAAATAATAAATTAATTATTTTTATTTATTTTCATTTTTTATTTATAATTTTATAAAGCATGTTAAATTAATTATGTACAATATTAGTCTAATTTTTAATGATTTTCTAATAAATAATTAACATAAAATAATACCACAATAATAGGGATATTGATACATAATAATTATAGCTAATTATTTACAACATAGTGATAATTAAATAATGCTACTTCTTAAGGAATTTTATTGCTTTTCTTTAGCTAGAGAGATAAAATAAAGAAATAATGTAGACGAATCTGGGATTCATCACCCCCTATACTGAAGATAACCTCATCCTCGAGCTAATAAATAAAGAAACAATTAGAGAGTCAGTGATTTTAGTGAATTTTGTAACGTGTGCATGTGAATAGACAAGACTTAAGAAAACCAGAACACTAGGATTTAGAGATCTTAAGACTCTAAGCTCAATGTGGTCTTAAACAAAAGTAATTCAACTCCTCTAATTATCAGACTCTCATTGTATACATATATAGTAAAAAGTATGACATTAATCTGTTGACTGCATTTACAAGAGTAGAGCCAAGATGTCACTTAAAATTCCAATACAATAGATCCTCTTAAGGGCCCAATCCTTAAAACTAGGGATTAAATCTAGTCTTGCTTAAATCCACCATCTCTTTAGTTTGTCAGACTTAAAAGTGTGGATGACATGCAAGATAATGGAGGAAATAGGATGATGTAATTTCTTTTCTCCCTCTCGTTGGAACAAGGTATCTCTCAAGTGCCTTTAATCAACACATTTGTATGTTTAAATTATAATAAGTGTGTTCGTTAAAAGGAATTGAGACATATGTACTTTTTTTCCTGTAGTACACTGAGGCGCATCTTTTTTAAGTATCTAATATACTTGCACCAGACTTGTATCGTTTTACGATGAAGAGCCCTTTTGACGTACTATCCCGACTCATAAAAATCTAATACTTTGGTCCAAGTGGACATTTAATGGTTGGGAGCGCTCACCTTAGTTGTAAGCTCATATGATTGTAACTTTGTACTACTTTGAGCTTTTCTTTTCATTATTTTCATTTTTTTCTTTCTTTTTCGCTAGCTCCACTACTTTTATCAAGTATTGGCACACACTGATAAACAAATTAATTTAATGATATGACACCTGGCATTTAGTTTTGATCAAGATATTAGTATGAAACTATGTCCCATACTGGATAAGATGTTGACACTCATGTTTCATGATGCCTTCATTAATCTTATCCCATCCTCGAGTACATAGAATCAGGTCCAAACTTGAATCTCAAAACCCAGTTCCTCAAGTGAAACCTCAACGCATCCCAATCATGAATGCAGTCGTGCAAGTCTGTGATGGTCTATTCTTTAAGGAAGTGATTAAGCATGCAATATAGCATACAATTCTTCTAACTAGGGAAGTTTGAATTATTAGGTCTAAGATCCTAATGATTAAGATAGGTTAACTCTAAGTCTCTAGACCTCATAAACCAAGTGTTAAAGATCTCAACAAGCCTTGAGTATAGAGTGAAAGTGTTAGGGAAGAGCACTAAATACATAAGTTAGATTTATAGATTGAAAAGAATTTAGAGAACAAGAACCCTTAAGGAACAAATATAGAACATAACAAACTAGAACACAACAGGAACTTACAAAAATAATACAAGGATACCAACACAATAATACAAACTTCAGTTTCTCAAAGATCGGACATGAATCTTTGGAGTTTGAATGGCATGCTACCTTATGTTTAACTTGTTTCTTCCTACAGAGAGAACCTCAAAATCAAACTAATAAAGATCTTCGTCAACTTGGAAAATGAATCGCTTGGAATGATGACATTCTTACTCAAATGTAATATCCATATCTACATGGGAAGACCTAAAATTCTCCAAAATAGAGGGAAGACCTATCCAACCCTTGGTTCCTACGACAAACTTCTATGTTTTTCCTTAAATAAGAAAAACTAGACATAAGAGGGCAACCTAACTTACAAGTAGGACGACACTCAAATAACTGAATATCATCAAGAAAAGTTACATGTTCCTCCATATCTAACTCTTCTAACAAAATATCATCTTCCTCAACCAACGTCACTCTCTTCAAAGAACTCCATATCAACTTGATCTCCCAAAATATATAGTTTAAATACAGATATTCCTCTATGCTTAACTATGTAAAGAACTAGCTCTAGGCAACCTTTTATAGCCTAAGAATCCAGTGGCCCAAAATTTAACCATTACACCCAAGTCATCCTTTTAGAAAATAAGACTTCTCTTGGAAAACCAAAGTAAGGTTGGATTTTTAATTATTTTCATTTGTCTTCTTTATTAAAGGATATTTGTAAATATATATAGAAAATAATGAGTATGTAGTCAAAACAAAAATTGTACCCATTTGAAAATAATTTGTAAAACATAATACAAATCAAGTAAATATATATATAATTTTCTAAATATTTTACAAACTATTTGTATAAAAAGTTTTCACATCCCCTTATACATAGACTAAAATAAATATACAAAATATGTGAAAGTACGAGCTATGACTGAAAGTATATATGCAATATATGCGCGCACACCCTCTCCCCCATACTTAGCTTGTGTTATGTCCTCATAGCACAAAGTAGAATGAAAAACATAGTGCATACTAAGCATAGAGGAAAGACAAAAACATAAATAACACAACTGATCAGACCCCCTTGTATACTTAGGCCATGAATAGCCTAACTGTAGGACATGAAGACAACAAAGATTGTTATAAAAAGAATAGGTTAAAAAGAATAACAATGGCTCAGTACCCCCAAAACTTATCCTAAAACTAGGCTAAGTACAAAGAATAAACAAAAGATATAGGGCCCAAAGATAATACAGAAGAGAATAGTGTTAGGAGTATGAAAGTAATAAGAGAAGAATACACAACCACAAAAGAATACCATCAATGTGAGTACAAGAATATATGAATCAGGAAGATGTTGAATCTATCTAATGTAAATCGTCCAGATGCAACTTCATGTTGTATCTGAAATGTCTGCGAATGACTCAATTGGCATGAATTCAATAACTTCAATTGGAGTCAGTCGTTCTTTTGATTCGACAAAGTGTTTCAACAGCTGGCCATTGAACAAGAAAGAAGGTGCACCATCTATGCGATCTACTATCTCTACTTTACCGTTTCCATGAACTTCCTTGACTATATAAGGAACCATCCATTTAGATTTAAGTTTCCTGTGGAAGATCTTTAACTTCACATTAAACAACAATACCTTCTGTCCCAAGACAAAGTTCTTGCATCTAATATGCGAATCATGCCACTTCTTAGCTTTGTCCTTATAGATCATATTGTTGTCATATGCTCGGTTGCGAATTTCCACTAGCTCATTGAGATTCAGGTCTCTACACAACTTACCTAAGTGATAGCTCCAATTAATCTTCTTAATTTCCCACTCAGACTTCAATTAGTTTAGCGAGAAAATGGCATGGCTTGCCATATATCATCCTAAAAGGTGATGTGCTGAAAGGGTCTTTTAAGTCATCCTATAGGCTCACAAAACTTGGTCCAACATTTGAGACCAATTCTTCCTATCAGGACAGACTAGCTTCTAAAGAGTACTCTTCACCTCCCTAGGTTTGTCTAAGGGCTGACCTGACTATTGACTGAATTGGATCTATTACTCTTTTCCGAGAGTCTTCGATTATCATGAAAGCCAGGTGCCAAAGTCGGCATAAGGGAGTATAGGCACGTGCCAATAGCGAGAAAGGGCTAGGAACAAGTACGTCATTGCTAATGTTCCTACTAATAGGTTGGCCAGGAATGTCTATATGTCCTTACCTATTAGTAGTTAGGAGTCAAACCTTCTTGCTATTGGTGCTTACGACAAGGAAGATGAGACCGAGAATAGGGATAGAAATCGACTTCTTACCTTCTACTACTGAAACTACCTCAAAAAACCTCTTCCATGTTGTTCGATTAAGGGTAGTAAGAATTAATTTCTCGATGTTCAAACTTGTTCTCCTTAGATAAGGATTTCATCTCTCTGTTTGCAAAAATGGCTACTCCATCAGATATCAAAATTTTGGAACCCCAAATCTTTAAATAATATGATCCTTTATGAACATACAAATAGTCCTACTATATGTGTCTCGGATAGGGATAGCCTCTACCCATCTAGAAAGGCAGTCAACCACTAACAAGATGTTTTCAAAGTCACGACTATTGGGAAAGGGACCCATGAAATCTATGACACATGCATCAAAAACATCACAAAGAATCATAGGCTGCATAGGCATCTCATCTCTATAACCAACTATCCCTCCCATCCTTTGATAAATAGGGTACGACCGCACAAAATCAGTGGCATCTTTAAACAAGATTGGACAAAAGAGTCCAGATTGAAACATCTTTTGTGTGGTTCTTTTTCCTGAATGGTGTCCTCTATCCTCGAGATAATGACAATGTGTGAGAACACTCTGGTATTGCTCCTGCGGAATAAACCTTCTCCAGACACAATCTACTCCTTCAAAGAAAAAGAACGGATCCTCCCAATGGTATTCCTCGAATCTGACTTTAGTCGGTCAATACTGCTCCTAGTCTAACCCTAAGGAACTTGCTTGGAGACAAATAGTTCACCATGTTGGCATACCATGGAAGTGAATGGACAAAACATACCAACTCATCTGGGAAGTTCTCTCCGATATGTTCTAAATCAGGGAAATCCTTCATATCAATTCTCAACAAATGATCAACCACTACCTTCTTGACTCTAGGTTTGTCCTTAATTTCCAAATCAAACTCCTGAACTAACGAAATCCACTTAAGAAGACGTGTTTCACGTCCTTCTTTTCTATGAGGTACCTAATGGCTGAATAGTCAGTATAAATGTCACTTTTGCACCCAAAATATATGACCTAAAATTCTGAAGGGCCTAGACTATAGCGAGAATTTCCTTTTCGGTCCTTATGTAATTTTTCTTTGCAGGGTCTAAAACACTACTTGTGTAGTGAATGGTAAACATGATCTGATCTTTCCTTTGCCCTAATACGGCTCCTATAACAAAATTTGAAGCATCAATCATGATCTCAAATGGAAGAGACCAATCAAGAGCCTGCAGAATAGTCGAGTCACAAATCATTCCTTTAAGAGTTTAAAGGCCTCTAGACAATTGTGAACTACAATGAACTCGGTGTCCTTCCCTAAGAGCTTAGTTAGTGACCATCCAATCTTAGAAAAATCATGAATAAATCTTTTATAAAATCCATCATGCTCTAGAAATGATCTCACTTACTTGATGTTGGTTGGTGGATCAATTTTCTTGATCACATCCACCTTGCCATTTTTAACCATAAAATGACTCTTTTTCCAGGAGAGTACCAGATTGACATGCCTACACCTTTGAAGAACTAGGTCCAAGTTGGCTAAACAAGAATCAAATGAATCACCATGGATTGAGAAATCGTCCATGAAGACTTCCAGGAAATCCCCTACCATTTTGGCAAATGCAACAATCATGCATTGCTGAAATGTGCCCAGGGCATTGCATATTGCAAATGGCATGTGCTTGAATGCGTACTTCCCGAAAGGACAAGTGAAAATGATCTTTTCATGATCTTCAAAGGTGATGGCTACTTGATTTTAGTTAGTGTACCCATCAAGAAAATAGAAGAACTCCTTCCCTGCTTATCTCTCCAAAATCTAATCAATAACAGGCAAGGAAAAGTTATCTTTATTGGTCGCGTCATTCAGACGTTTGTAATTGAAACAGTAGTGCCACAACGTGGGTACTCATGTCGCAATCTCAACTCCCTCCTCGTTTGTGACCATCTGAATGCCCGACTTCTTTGTGAGAAAATGAAGGGGAGACATCCACTTGGAGCAAGAGATGAGGTATATACATCATGCTCCATACCATTTCTCAATTTCTTTCTTAACTACTTCCCAAAGATTTGGATTAAGTATACTCTGAAATTCACAGGAAGGCCTAGAATTCACCTCAACATAAATGTTTTGTAAACAAAGAGCAGGGTTAATGCACTAGATCCAACACTATCCGTCCTATGGCCTTATAATTCTTCTCTAACACTTCTAACAACCTAGACTCTTGAACTAATGATGACATGGAATCTATTATTAGGTCCCACAAGAAAGGAATACTTGAGTGTAGGAGGTAGTGGCTTCAACTCTGGCAATGAAGTATCATCAATCAAAATCCAATTGAATTATCACGGAATCTGGTTCCGTGTTGCATAAAGGTGGTGCTAACTCTGTAGTGATGGACACCAACAGTATTGATGCCAAAGAAAGTTGGTAACTAGACCAAAGTTGTGTCCGACTGAAATCTACCTACTTTGATTGCTCCTTAGAGGTAGGAACTAACAGATCTGACGAGATCTTTAAGTCATGAAAGGAATAGATAGATGATACATATCCGAAGAACTTTGGAAACACCTTGTAGACTGCATCATGTACACTGTCCTCTCTCCATGAGAGGGTCTCACTCAATCTTGTCGGGATATATTTCCATACTCCAATTGTGCTAACAACTCTGCAATCTGCTTCGGAAGACGAAGACAAATTCTTGCTTAATTCTGAGTCAGGTTGCCACCATTTCATCTGCTTCATCTTAAGTGCCACTTCTTTAAATAGAGACCGGAATTTATCATCCTTATCTGATAACTGAAGGAAGCTCCAGGGGTCCTAAGGAAAGGGCGCCCAAGGATAATATATGATTATATCCAATTATTGGGGATATCCATTTCAAGGACAGTGAAGTCCACTCTGTAATATTGTCCCTCAATCGATATGATAACATCCTTGACCTCTCCCTTTGCCTTCTTCATAGAATTATCCGTAAACTGGAGTAATGCTCCAGATTTACGAAGTGGACCCATCTCAAGCTTCTCATATAAAGCAAAGGGAAGTAAGTTGATTGAGGAACCATTATTAAGGAGAGTGCATACAAATGTTATTTCATCAACATGACTCACCACAAAATGCATGCATAAATGTTGAAGGCGATTTTTCATGTGTCTAGAGTAATCTACACAAGGCGGGACCACAATGCCGCTGAGGCGACCTACAAGAAACCCTGATTCAAACAACAATTAACCCACAACAAGAATTAAACAATGAAAAGCTGTGCGGAGTTATAATTTATTATAACTCTACAACAAAGATGTGTATAGGTGCAAGTATGTGTAGAGGTCGAACACATGGAGCAGACAGGTAGAACGAGCAATAATGCACAAAATGTGAATGTGATGTATTTATCTATAAATGCTATTTTTTATGGGTATTTAATTTTTAATTTTTTCTATTTAATTTTTGATTTCATATTTTTATATTTTGATTTTTAAATTTCTGATTTTATATTTTCTTTTGTATTTTATATTTTTATCTTTTTTATTTAATTTATAGAATAAAATATATATAAAAAATAAGAAAAGAGAGAGATAAGGTATTTATAAAAATAGGTTAAAATAAGCAAAATTATGGAAATAAAATATTTTTAGGATTTTTTTATTTTTCTAATGTTTTTGTGATTTTTCTATATTTTTCCTAATTTCTTTGGTATTTTTAAAGTCAAAAATACTGAAAACATTGAGTAAAATAAAATGCTGAAACTTAAATGGAGAAATAAAGTATCAAACAATAACAAAAATTATCTAAATTATTTTTAAATTAAAGATAATAAAATAGAAAAAAATTGGAAATAGAGATTATATTTTTTTGATTTTTTTTCTTGACTTTTTATATTTTTATGAAGATTTTTGGGGATTTATAATTTTTAGGAGTTTTCTTTTATATTTTTTAGTGATTTTTGGTCTGGTGGTTAAAAACACTAAAACACGCAAAACATATTTTTTGGGAATTTTTTAAAGTGTTTTTTAATTTTTATGGATTTTATAATGCAAATAGTAGAGAAAATGCTTGTTTTTGAATTTTTATAAATATTGAAATGCAATAAAAATGCAAAATAAAAATATGGCATGAAAGAGGAATGCAACAGGAGCTTAACTCTATTTTTGGGGAATTTTTCGAATTTTATAGGTGCATGAAATCAACACCAAAAAGGAACTACACCACTGGCTAGGGCTAATTTGCAAATAGTTAAAAGCACGAGGGCCAAAGTGTAACTTTCCACAAAATATATAACCCAGTAAAGAATTTTCTGGATTAAATATTAATAACCAAAAGACCAGGGCTAGTCGTGCAAAAATTCTAGAGCTCACGTGCCACACACGTGAGCCCAGTAGGGGCATGGTTGTAATAATAAAAACTGTAGGGTTCAGTCATAATTTTTTATAAAACTATTAAAAAGGCAGAGGAAAGTTTATGCCTTAAGTATAAAATACAGAAATGTTCCTAGGTTAGAATGCAAAATACCCAAGGAAAAGGATCGGACGGCAGATGAGAATTACTTAACGCCACTTGTCGTTAATCCGTCGGCTGATACCCCTTCGCGCGGACGGCCAAGATTAGAAGATGTGGATGGCGATCAATGACACTGGTTTGAAGAATCGGATGGCTACTGGATCATGGGAGGAACGAAGTTGATACGACGACGGGCAGAGGCGGTGAATGAACTGGGAGGAGTCCACAGCGAGATGGGCTTCCGGCGACTTGATCTTCCTCTTCTGCCATCGGATACAACTTCAAAAAGAGTCCAGCAGCTCCTGGAGGGGTACTCTACCTCCTGACAGTGCCAAAATGGCCAGGAGAGCTCGTATGCGTCGCCGCAAGGTCAAGAAAATGGCGCGGCTCCAGGTACCTGTTGCTTGGCAAAATCCGACTCCAAATGGAGTCTCTTGACCCCTGGGACGTGCAAGCAAAGCACAAGAACGACAGTAAGGGGTCCAAGGGCCTTATTGATGAGGATGTGAGGGTGATGAAGCGGGAAATGGTGGAGGTCTGAGCAGAACTCCGGGTTGGATGTTCGAATGGAATCGAGGCTCAAAACCTTGATCAAACATGCAATAAAGCTATAGGTCTAAAGCCTAATCCTACAGCTAGCTGAAGAGCAGAGAAAAACAAGTAAAACGTACCTCAACTGGTTGGTAAACCAGGAAGAACGAACCTCGACGGCCACTTGGCCGGAGGTGGGGTGGAACGCCTCCACGACCGCCTAACCCTGCCTCTAGGGAGCTGGAGGGTCTCCTGTCACGAGCCCCAGTCCAGAGCTCGCCAAAGAGAGGGAGAGAAACGGTCAAAGAGGGTTCAAAGGAAGAAGGAGGTGACGGGTGCCCTTTTGAATGAGATGGTGGATGAGGCTCGAAGATCAGGATGTAGCAAAGATTGCAGCGATGCCCCGCCCAAGGAGATCATAGGGCGTGTATACCCGATCATCGAGGAATAAAAGTCATTTAGGACGCATCATGAAAGGATGCAAGATGCACCCTCCAAAATTCGGTTAAATCGAGGCAAAATCAATTCTGACACGCATCAGAGGAGAGGGTAAGACAGTTGACCGGAGGTCAACTGTCCAAGCCTCCTGGTTGGTCCACATGGACCAACCAGGAAAAACCTCTGGAAAAAGATTTGTAAATTATTTTAAAAATAGTAAATGATTTAATTAATTTTAGATTATTAAATAAAAAGTGTTTATTATTTTATAAATTATTTTATTATGATTTTTATTTATTTTTTAGGGGTATAAAATTACAAGTTACCTTTTTAGGCTTATATAGGTATATTTATCTATATATTTTAATATTTTTTTAATTTGTATATTTAATTTTATTTATTTTGTTAATTATGTTATAAAATTATATAATATTTTTATACACTTAAATATATTTTTATTTTATTTTTATGATGTATTTTGTACACTTAATAAAATAGAAATATTAATTATACAGGTATATGTACATGTATTATACCTATATGTTGTATATTCTTATTTTATTTTGGTATTTTCTATATGTTTTTATTTTGATTTTAATGTACACATATATTATAAATAATATTTACAAATTATAAAAATATAAAATTATGAAAATAATGAATAATAAATAAGAGGAATATTTTAATATATACAAGTTTACAATAGGGTTCCAAAACATATCTTTCAAACCGTAGCTCTGCAAAATACGAAACCACCTTCATTAAATAGATTATTGTAAATTTTAGACAATTAAAGATGATTTTAATACATTTCGAGTTTTTAATTGAGAGATACAGGCATGGGAAGTTGGGATTCTGGAAACTTACACACATCATAAGTTTTTATCTGTGTATTATTTTTGGGTGAAATCAATTTTGTATTTTTCTTTATTTAATTACCTACAACTTTCATGTACAAAGTTACTTTATTTAAAGTATAAAAAGTGGAACCAAAAATAGGTCCCAAAATGAATAAAGAGTGAATAAAATAAAAGGTATCTTTTATTGGTTTTTTGGCCCTTATCTCCCCCTACTTTATTCCTTGTCGACCTAGTCATCGGGATGCCTAAGTCTTGGGGTTTAGGGTCATAAAATATTTGCAATATTTTATTCATTTTCGTTTACTTTCTTTATTCTATAATTTTGACATTAAAAACAGTATTTTATACACATTTTACACAAATATGCATGAATGCAAAAATGCATGAATTAACACTATTTACACGCATTTACTAGAGTTTTTAAGGCCAAAATGATAGAATAAAGATGATGAAACATAGATTCATCATCCCCCTATACTTGCCTTTGCTAGTCCCTAGCAAACACTTACGCAATAAGTGCAGAAAGAAAAACAAAGAAAAGAAAAAGAAGAAATGTGGATTAAATTTAATTATCAAACTTGTCTTCACAAAATCAAAGTTTGGAGCTTAAGTCGGACCTTTGGAATTTTAGTGCGGGCAGAACCTTAATGGGAATCGGATTTGAAATCCAACAGCCTTCGAGAATCCCAAAACTCTGCTCAAGTCTCATCAATAGCCAGGTCAGAAATATCTCAACTCATACGCAAACCCTTATGACTATGAATCTGACTCGTACAGTGTAAGTGATAGTGGCTCTCCCCAACTAGAATGACAAAGAGATTGACTTCTCCAGCATGACAACCCAATGATTCCCCAATCCAATAACTCCTTCCTCGAGGAGCGGGGTATTCCCTTCGAAGTTCAAGTGGCAACCAACTCAAGAGGAGGGGGTGAAGAGAAGAATGGACGGCAGCCAGTGTAGCTACCAATCCTTGGATGCAAGACCAATGTAGTCAAGTCATCCAGCTGCAGGCTCACATGATTTGACTTTGAAGCTCAAGCTTGCTTATTGGCTACACAACATATTCACATACTTTTGCAGGCATTTTATTTTTTTGTACAGGCATGTCCATTTTTTTTTGAAATACTATAAAATAGCGAAGAAGGAAGCGAAGAAGGCTGTAAGCGAAGCTAAGTCAAAAGCTTATGAGGTTTTGTATAAAAATCTCAACTCTAAGGAGGGCCAGAAGGATATATTCAGGTTGGCCAAAGCAAGAGAAAGAAAGACCAAAGACCTTTCTCAAGTGAGATGCATTAAGGACGAGGAAGGTCACGTGCTTGTTCATCAGAAGGATATAGAGACTAGATGGGAGCAATACTTCCATAAACTTTTCATTGGAGAAGGAAATAGACAGATCACTTTGGGTGATCTAGCTAGTAGTGAAAGTTACTTGAATCGTGCATGCTATAGACGAATACAAAGAAAAGAAGTAGAGGAGGCTTTGAAGGTTATGAGATCTGGGAAAGGTGTTGGACCATGCTATAGTGAAAGTCTGGAAAGTTTTAGGTGAGCGTGGTTTGACTTGGCTTACGAATCTATTCAATGTTATTTGGCGAAGCAAGAAAATTCCTGAAGATTGGAGGAGGAGTATCGTGGTGCCTCTTTATAAGAACAAAGGAGACATTCAAAATTGTTCAAATTACAGAGGTATCAAGCTGATGAGTCACACTATGAAAATTTGGGAACGTGTGATCGAAAGAAGGTTGAGGCAAGTTTCCCAAATAAAAGAAAATCAATTCGGATTCATGCCAGGTCGCTCAACTATTGAAGCCATCCATTTGCTGAGGAGAACAATGGAGATTTATAGAGCTAAAAGGAAGAATCTCCATATGATCTTTATTGATTTGGAGAAGGCTTATGATTCCGTCCCACGAGAGATACTGTGGAGAGTTTTGGAGAAGAGACAAGTACCTGTCCTATACATTAATCTCATAAAGGATATGTATGATAGGGCTTTATCTTGTGTAAGGACCCCGACGTGGAAGACTGACTATTTTGATATCAACATTGGTTTACATCAAGGTTCAGCTTTGAGTCCGTTTCTTTTTACTTTGATTATGGATGAGTTGACAAGTCACATTCAGGATGAGTTACCTTGGTGTATGTTATTTGCTGATGATATTGTGTTGATTGACGAGACTATAGATGGAGTAAATGAGAAGCTTGAGGTTTGGAGACATGCATTGGAGACTAAAGGTTTTCGTATAAGTAGGGCTAAGACAAAATATATGGAATGCACCTTTGATGGAAGCAATGGTGAAGGAATCGAGGTGAAGATTGGTGACGATAACATCCAGAAGAGATTCTTTTAGATATCTGGGATCGATTTTGCAACATGATGGAGAAATTGATGGAGATGTTACTAATAGAATAAATGCAGGCTGGCTAAAGTGGAGAGGAGCCTCCGTTGTTCTCTGTGATAAGAAAATGCCTTTAAAAATTAAAGGAAAGTTTTACAAAGCAGCCGTGAGACCTGCTATGCTTTATGGTTCTGAATGTTGGCATGTGAACCATAGACATGTGCAGAGAATGGCTGTAGCAGAAATGAAAATGCTAAGATGGATGTGTGGACATACACGTAAAGATCGGATTCGGAATGATGCAATCAGAAAGAAAGTTGGTGTAGCTCCGATCGAGGATAAGATGCGAGAAAACCACTTAAGATGGTTTGGTCATTTGCAAAGAAGGTCAACTGATGCACCGGTTAGGAGATGCGAGTGTTGGGACGTTGAGCCGGCTAAGAGAGGGCGAGGACGGCCCAAGAAGTGTTGGAAAGAGTCTATACGAAGGGATCTTAGTTTGCTGGATATAAGTCTGAGATTGACCCAAGATAGATCTGAATGGAGGCGAAGAATCCATGTAGCCGACCCTACTTAATTGTGGGAAAAGGCTTTGTTGTTGTTGTTGTTGTACTATATACAGCATCATTTACATAGGGAGTTTTTCCTCTTGAGCCAGTAGACTATCCCTCTTTTGAAGCTTTATTGCAACCCACACTCTCCTGTCTTCAAAATTCATCATCACCGGATGGGTTGGGGTGCACTTCCCTCCCTAGAGGAGGACAAATGTTTCCACTTGTGTGCGTCTCATACCGGCAAATCCAATCCCCTTACGACTCCAACTGAGTCGAGCCATGTGAAAGGTGCAGGTGTCCAAGTTAGGTCATAATCAACAAGAGTCATGTATGTGCTCCGAAATACTCTACTTAGGCAGTCAAGAATCCACTGAGCTAAGTCACATGATCCTCAAAGAATTAAGTCAACTAGACCTGAAGTACCTCAAACCCAGTTCCTATAAGGTTCCTGTTATTAGGTAGATTTTAAGGTCCAATCAAGCTCCAATCTCCAGATAGTATTTAGACTCGTTCAACTATCAAACTCAATCCGAAAAATTCTAATGTTATGCAAATGCAGAAAATATTTTTTTGATGCAATTTTCAACATTTTGAACTTTTTAAGGATTTTTTAAAAGTTGATGATGCATATGCAATTTTTTTGTATTTTTAAAAAAAATTTTCAAATGTTTTTGAGTTTTTTGGAAATAAAGATTTTTGGCTAAAAACCAGGTACAAATATTTACACGGGAGTGCTTCTTATATTTACAAGAAGTGGATTTTAAGATTTTCAAGGGGTAAGTGATCAATTTTATAGGCATATATAAAGAATTTTAGTGTGATGCATATATTCCTCAAACTATTTGAAAAGGTTTTTACAAACAATTTTGAAAAACTATAGTCCAAAATAATTTTCACAAATATTTTTACAAATGTGTACACACCTTTGAAAATCATTTTGCAAAGGTTTTTCAAACAATATAGATTGATTTTTCAAAATATTTTTACAATCATTTTTCAAACCATTTGCAAATCATTTTTCAAACATTTTATTTCACACAAAGAAAATAAACTTTACAAATAAAACATTTTTACAATGGTTGAAAACATGTAACAAAATTTTGTACAAATAGTTTTCAAAAGATTTTTCACAATGATTTCCAACCTATTTTTCAAGCATTTTGCAAAAAATCATTTTCACCTGATTTATTAATCAGTAAAAATAAAAAGAATTTGAGGAATAATAACATCTTTTTATTAAGGATTTTAATGAATTTTTGCCATATTTATTAATACAAATACGAAAGTACGAGTTATGGCTAAAGTATATACACAGTATATACGACCCCCCTATACTTAGCTTGAGCTATGTCCTCATAGATCAAAGAGAAAAAGAGAAGACATAACTTGTACTACGTATAGACAAGTCTAATAAATAAACGAATAAGCGATGAATGAAGGAATGAATGCGAAGTTGACCACCCCCCCTATACTTAGGATCAAATAATCCTAAGTATTGTAGATTGTACACAACGCAGGGAGGGTCAAGGGTGGGAAAGAACAGATCGTACTCAGATTGTCTCCCCCTATACTTAGGTTAAAATATCCCTAAGTATAGACAATAAGAGGAGACAATGGAGAGGATCGAAGAATTGAAATACTCGGGGTGCACACCTCCCTATACTTAGGACAAAGTACGTCCTAAGTATAGAAGACTATCAACAAGGGGCGACACCTTTTTGATAGATAAAGAGGATAGAAAAGGAAAAGAAGAAAAGAAGAAAAGAGATGATAACGGAAGGAGAGATCGTGAGAATGTACGCACCACTCCCCCTATACTTAGGGTAAAAGAAGCCCTAAGTATAGGCAACAACAGGAGTGATGACACGGAACGATGAATGAACACTCGGCTCGTCCACCCCCCTATACTTAGGACAAAGTACGTCCTAAGCAAGGCAAACACGAGAATGCAACAGAGGTGGATGTATAGATATCAAGAAGGTAGAAAGAGAACCTTCTTGCGAGACCGCTGAAGAATGGATTTGGTATGGTGCAGGTTGACCTCGGGTCCACAGTGGACGAAAGCCGATCAGGGTTGTCAGGGTAAAGATCCTCGGTGGTCCTAGGGTGTGAAGGCGCAGATGGGTGAGTGGAAGAAGTACATCTAGGTTTGGCCTTGGGAGTCTCGCGATATCAAAGTGAAATGGGACGAACTCATCATCATTGGAAGAAGTGTAATCGGAGTCGTCCTGCAAGGTCTCGTCCAGGTAAAAACCAAAAGGAACGAACTCATAAGTGGAAGTAGTCGAACTCTGTTCGTCCTCTATAATCTCAAACGCATCATCTTTCTCATCAAAAGGCCTGAATTCTCGAATAAAAGCAATCAAATCAAATTCCGCCTTGGTCTCATATGAATCAAATTCCGCCTTGGTCTCATCTGAATTTAAATGAACAAGAGCAGACTCATCAGTGAAAGTAGTCAAATCATGTCCGTTTTTCTAGTCTCTAACTCTTCCCTCCGCTCAATGGTATCGATCGTGTAAATCCTGTGGATGTCATCAATACAACGCTAAGTCCCAGAAGGAAGAACTCTGAGGTTCATGCGTTCCGAGTCTTCCTCCACGGGGAGGAATTCTCGGGTCTTAGTAGAATCCAGCATACAAAAAAGTCTCTGATAGAATCATCCAGGTCATGATCCTCGAGGTCAACCAAGATAGGTGTGGTCGCATCAGGTGCAGATCTCTGGTCAGCAGTGGGTGTGGTGATCAACACTTCGCTTTTATCAACAGGACGGAAGCAAATCTCTCCTGATCCATAGTCAACAACGACCCTCGTAGAGGCGAGGAATGGTCGTCCCAGGATGATTAAAGAGTGCTCCCTAGTGGAGGTCTCCATGGGCAAAACGACAAAGTCTACATTGTAGCTCGTGCCCTAAATCGATATGACTGTGTTTTCAAGGATACCCTTCGGCCTCTTGATAGATCCATCAGCAAACTGAACGATCATCCTGGTTTTCTTAAGAGGCCCTAAGTGAAAAGACTTTACTAGCGAGAAGGGTAGTATGCTAATAGAAGCACCGCCGTCGAGGAGAGTGTGATCATAGGAATGGTCAGAGATGGTGCAGCTAATGAAAGGTGTGGCAGTGTTCCTCTTCCTAGGAATGGGACGGTGTGTGATGGCGTGGGCAGTGGCCATGGTCAAGATATGACACTCGGATCTGCTCCTCCGCTTTCTCTTCTTGGGAAGAGGAGCAGATAAATCAGTCATGGCCTGTTGAAGTAGGGCACAGATGATCTCATGAATGGTGGTCACCACTTCGGGTTCAGTCAATAATTTTTTAAATTTTTGGACCTTCTCCATATAAGGGAGAAGGTCGGAATCATCATATACACGAGGCATGCCAAGAGCAATCTGTACAGCAGCATCCTCGGGGTCAAAGGTGGGACTGGGTGTGAATGAATGTGTGGTCAAAAAGTCTGGCAGATGAGCATTCACCTCACAGTCTGAATCAACCTAGTGTCTCCCAAACTCTTTTTGTATTTTTAAATTTTTCTCATTTTTTTGTATTTTAGGCGATTGCAAGCTCTCATGATAATCCTCAAATGATTCCAAATCATCAGATCGTGAAGCATCAATGTGGCTCTTATTCATGCAGGTGAGGTTGTCAATCCTCGAATTCATTTGCTCCATGAACTGGGTCAAGGTCTCAAGTTTGGACATCATGAGAGGTCACTCCAACAGGTCAGTCTCGGGTGGACATGAAGGTGGAAAATACAAAGGTGGTGGTGAGTGTGGGTAGAAACCTGAGATCTGATACTGTGGCTGAGGCGGATATACAAAAGTCTAAAAAAGTGGGAAGAGGGTCCTCCTGATAAAAGGGAGATGAACCGGTTGAAGTGAACGAAGGATCCGCAAAGTCCGAATAAAATATGCTCCAGTGGTCCATCTCAAAAACAAAAGGAAAATGATTGAGAGAGCGCGAAGGTCAAATCAAGAGAGTGGAGAAGAAGGCGCAATTGCGCAGAGGCGATCTAGGATACACAAAAGGAGTTACAATTAAACTCACAAAAGACAAACCCTCAATTCACCTACTCAACTCGGTGAAGATCGCAAATGCGGTCTTTTTATCTTGTATATTTTTATAGTTAAACAAGAAGTCCAAAAGTTGCACAAACACTTAGGGGCTGAATGGGATTTGGGAACTATCCTTAGTGTGTGCACGAGCAATAGACAATGTTTTTCTTTTTGATCGATTTTAGGGTCGAGTACTGTTAGTAGTCCCAATTTTATTAGTTATCACTTTTTTTGGATTTTTAATAAGAATGCATGATCCTATCGAGGAGTCAATTTTACTTAGCACCTAGGTTGACAAAATCAAAGGTAGAGAAGCAGAAAAGCAATGCAAGCGGCAAAATAATGATGTATGCTAAAGCGTAAATACTCACCTTGCCTCCAGTACTCTACATTCAAAGATGCTCAGCAGAATTGAAACCTAAACTATATGCAGATGCAAGCCGATAAAATCACCCTAGTGTGAGAAACTGCTATTAGCATTAAGCACAGTTTTCAGAATTTTGACTAAGTCCAAACGAGACTATAGGCACAGGAAAATATTCTTAGGTGATTGGACCTAATACTACATCAATCAAATCCTACAACTAAGAGATCAATCACACAAAAGAAAGAAAACAAAATCGGAAAACAAATAAAAAGAAACGATGAAAACCGTGAAAACCGTGGAGAGCCCCCAAGTGAACAATCACTTGGAAATTGGGCCTGAGTGTCCAGAATTCGGGGTACCTGTAATATTACAAATTAATGTTTCTCTCTCACTAGAATTACAAAAATAAATACTACACAAAAATACTGAAAAATATGACTGCCTTCTCAAGTCCTCCCTGCTTCCTCTAATGCTAGGTCAGAAATCTCCTACCGCCTTCACGTGGGTGCATAGATGCCTAGGGTAGAGTGCCTCCCTCGATCCGTGGTTCCTCGCACAAAGTCCAACAAGAGAGGGTTATTAGACCAGTCAAACAATGATATCAAATAAATGAGCAAATAAATAAGGCAATAATATAGACAAGAAATCACAAGCACAAGCAAAAACCTAAACTAAGCGTTGTTGCTCCCCGGCAACGGCGCCATTTGTTGAAGGTAATTTTTCATGGGTCTAGAGTAATCCACACAAGGCGGGATTACAATGTCGCTGAGGCGACCCCCAAGAAACCCTAATTCAGACAACAATTAACCCACAACAAGAATCAAACAATTAAAAGCGGTACGGAGTTAAAATTTATTATAACTCTACAACAAAGATGTGTATAGGTGCAAGTATGTGAAGAGGTCGAACACAGGGACCAGACAGGTAGAACGAGGTAATAATGCACGAAATGTGAATGTGATGTATTTGTCTATAAATGCTTTTTGTGGGTTTTAAATTTTTAACCTTTTTATTTAATTTTTTACTTTATATTTTTATATTTTGATTTTTAATTTTCTGACTTTATATTTTCTTTTTGTATTTTCTATTTTTATTTTTTTATTTAAATTTATAGAATAAAATATATATATATACAAAAAAAGAAAAGAGAGAGATAAGGTATTTATAAAAATAGGTAAAAATAAGCAAAATTCTAGAAATAAATATTTTTAGGCTTTTTATATTTTTATAATGTTTTTGTGATTTTTCTATATTTTTCTTAATTTCTTTGGTAATTTTAAAGTCTAAAATACTGAAAACAGTGAGTAAAATAAAATACTGAAACTAAAATGGAGAAATAAAATATCAAATAGTAACAAAAATTCTCCAAATTAATTTTAAATTAAAGTTAATAAAATAGAGAAAATTTGGAAATAGAGATTATATTTTTATGATTATTTTCTTTATTTTTAATATTTTTATGAAGATTTTTGGGGTTTTATAATTTTTAGGAGTTTTCTTTTATATTTTTTAGTGATTTTTGGTTTGGTGGTTAAAAACATAAAACACAGAAAACGTATTTTTCGGGGAGTTTTTTAAAATGTTTTTATAATTTTTATGGATTTTATAATGCAAACAGTAGAGAAAATGCTTGTTTTTTTTATTTTTATAAATATTGAAATGCAATAAAAATGCAAAATAAAATTATGGCGTGAAAGAGGAATGCAATAGGAGCTTAACTCTTTTTTGGGGGGATTTTTCGAATTTTATATGTGCATGAAATACATGTCAACACCAAAATGGAACTACACTACTAGCAAGGGCTAATTTGCAAATAGTTAAAAGCACGAGGGCCAAAGTGTAACTTTCCACAAAGTATATAATGTGGTAAAGAATTTTCTGGATTAAATATTGATACCCAAAAGACCACAGCTGGTCGTGCAAAAATTCCAGAGCTCACGCGCCACGCACGTGAGCCCGGTAGGGGCTTGGTTGCAATAATAAAAACTCTAGGGTCTGGTCATAAATTTTTACAAAACTAATAAAAGGTAGAGGAAAGTTTATACCTTAACTATAAAATATAGAAAATTTCATGGGTTAGAATGTAAAATACCTAGGGAAAATGGATCGGACTGCTGATGAGAATTACTTAACGCCACATGTCATGAATCTGTCAGCTAATACCCCTTCACGCGGACTGCCAGGATTAGAAGATGCGGATGGTGATCATCGGTGCTAGTTCGAAGAATTGGACGGCAACTTGATCACAGGAAGAACGAAGCTGATCCGACAGCGGGCAGAGGCGGTGAATGAACTGGGTGGAGTCCACGGTGAGATGGGCTTCCGACGACTTGATCTTCCACGTCTGCCACCAGATGCAACTTTAATAAGTGTCCAGCAGCTCTTGGAGTCCACGGTGAGATGGGCTCAAAACCTTGATCAAACATGCAATAAATCTATAGGTCTAAAGCCTAATCCTACAGCTAACTAAAGAGCAAAGAAAAACAAGTAAAACGTACCTCGACTGGTCGGTAAACCAGGAAGAATGAACCTCGATGGCCACTTGGCTGGAGGTGGGGTGAAACGCCTCCACGACCACCTAACCCCGCCTCTAGGGAGCTGGAGGGTCTCCTGTCACGAGCCCCAGTCCAGAGCTCGCCAAAGAGAGGGAGAGAAACGATCAAAGAGGGTTCAAAGGAAGAAGGAGGTGATGGGTGCCCTTTTGAATGAGAAGGGGGATGGGGCTCGAAGATCGGGATGTAGCAGAGATTACAGCGATGCCCCGCCCAAGGAGATCATAGGGCGTGTATGCCCGATCATCGAGGAATAAAAGTCATTTAGGACGCATCATGAAAGGATGCAAGATGTGCCCTCCAAAATTCGACGAAATCGAGGCAAAATCAGTTCTGACACGCATCAGAGGAGAGGGTCAGACAGTTGACCAGAGGTCAACTGTCCAAGCCTCCTGGTTGGTCCACGTGGACTAACGAGGAAAAACCTCTAGAAAAAGATTTGTAAATTATTTAAAAATAATAAATGATTGAATTAATTTTAGATTATTAAATAAAAATGTTTATTATTTTATAAATTCTTTTATTATGATTTTTATTTATTTTTTAGAGGTATAAAAATACAAGTTACCTTTTTAGGCTTATATTGGTATATTTATCTATATATTTTAATATTTTATTTTTTTGTATATTTAATTTTATTTATTTTTTTATTGTTTTATAAATTTATAAAATATTTTTATACACTTAAATATATTTTATTTTTTGATGTATTTTGTACACTTAATAAAATAGAAATATTAATTACAGAAGTATATGTACATGTATTATACCTATATGTTGTATATTACTATTTTATTTTGGTATCTTTATTTTTTTATTTTGATTTTAACGTACACATATATTATAAATAATATTTACAAAATTATAAAAATATAAAATTATGAAAATAATGAATAACAAATAAAAAGGAAGATTTTAATCTGTACAAGTATACAATAGGGTTCCAAAACTCAACTTTCAAACCGTAGCTCCGCAAAATACGAAACCACCTTCATTAAATAGCTTATTGTAAATTATATGCAATTAAAGGTGATTTTGATGTATTTCGAGTTTTTATTTGAGAGATACAGGTCTGGGAAGTTGGGATTCTGGAAACTTATTCAGATCATAACTTTTTATTTGTGCATTATTTTTGGGTGAAATCAATTTTGTATTTTTCTTTACTTAATTATCTACAACTTTCATGCACAAAGTTTCTTTATTTTAAGTATAAAAAGTTGAACCAAAAATAGGTCTCAAAATGAATAAAGAGTGAATAAAATAAAAGGTATTTTTTATTGGTTTTTTGGCCCTTATCTCCCCCTACTTTATTCCTTGTCGACCGAGTCATTGGGATGCCTAGGGCTCGGGGTTTCGGGTCATAAAATATTTTCAATATTTTATTATTTTTTGTTTTCTTTTCTTTATTCTATAATTTTGGCATTAAAAAAAGTATTTTATACACTTTTTACACAAATATGCATGAATGCTAAAATGCATGAATTAGCACTATTTACATGCATTTACTAGGGTTTTTAAGGAAAAATTAATAGAATAAAGATGATGAAATGTAGATTCATCAATAAATCTCTCTTTTTCCTTGGTAGTTGTTGGTTCTTGAGATAGTATATAGTGGCAACCGACAAAACATGAGTCTTGACATAATTGTTCACTTCTTCTTGCTAACCTTGTTAGGTGTACAATGTATTTTCAAATACTTTTGGGAAGAAGGATGACTTGCCACATACACATCAAACAACACTTTCACCATAATTTTATCTTTACAAAAACGTGTCATTATAGGATCATCTTTCTAAATCTTTTGATGGTACGCTTTCCTACCGTTAGAGCACAGTGGAAAGGGATTGGACGAGCAGAAGAATGGGAAGAATCTGAATCATAAATAGAAACATGCTTTTATTTCTATAAACAGAGTTCTTTACAACTGAATCTTTAATAAATAACTTGGAACTTGAAATACAATTATCTACTACAGGTTAGGGATTGTTTGTTGAAGGTACATTCTCCTCAACCAAAGGTGCAAGGCCATCCATAGACTCTGAATCTTCTCCATGCTGTAGTGATGCTCTCATACTCCTTCCTGTCCTTCTCGTAGATGTATCCAGTTCACAATGAAGGTATTGTCAGCGATGCCATGCCTCGTCGTCCTCTGAAGTCTCCTCAGGGTGAGCTTCAGATGTCCTCTCCATATTTCGTGCCCGATCAAGCACGACCATGATTATTACGCTCCTGAGTGGCATGCAATTAATACAATCAAAAGGAAATATCTCATGCTCAGATTTTTTGAATCTAGGCAGTATTCCTGATCATATATCTGTTTTTGTTGAGTCTTGTTCAGGCTGTTAGGGTTAGCCTGAACCTAGACGAGAATGGATGTAGAAGGGACAGTCTGCTCATCGTGCAATCATTATAAGCGGATTGAGGTCAACTCGCAGATCATGTATCTCATTCCTATAGGAACAAAACTCCCCGAGTATCTGCTAGAAATCTGTGGGATCTGATGATGATAGCGGTTGTTATGAAGAAGCATGAGAAGAACATGTAGATTGGCCCGATGGCCCTGATACTACTACTATTGAGATTGATGCTGCACATGTAGGCCCTGCTGGTCCTAGTGGTACATCTCCTAACAGACGTACGGTCACTGCTACCTCGGTGCCTGGAAATGAAAGGCTTCAGAGATTTGCTATGCTGGAAGAGATGCAGAGGTAAATGATGTGTTGTAAAAAGTTAGGGGACACTAGTAAAAGAATCGATCCCCTCAATTCCCCTTCCTGGCTGGATCATGTGTATTCCACACATCATTTACCTCCCATACCTAGGAAGGCTCCTCAGTAACTGTCTCCACAAATGGTTGATGCTGCATTCAGGAATGGGTAAGAGTCTGTTCTTCTACCCACAACTAGGGTGGCCCTGACATTGGTTGCTCCTGGATGTTATGAACACGGTAAATAGGAGAAGCTGATGCAATCACAACAAGTGTCTTGATCTTGGATACCTACTCTGACCTCTATGCCATCTGTTTCGACAATTTGGATAAGTTGTTATCCAACTCATCCATCCTCTTGTGATCGTCTCTATGACTGTTTATTTATCTGTTATAGTACCCATGTCATATGGATCAACTATAACTCTCTCTCCCCTCTAGGTAAGAGTAATATGGGGATGTTTGTATGAGCTATGCTCGTAGTCCATGCTTGGCTCGTCTCAACCATCCTCTCGAACACCTTCCAAATAGTATCCGCACCACGTGAAGTGTAGATACCTCAAGAAGAAGCACTCACTAAACCCAGCACCTCAGGGTTTAGACCGCAATACACTAACTAAACTAGGATGGTAGGCTCCCCGTGATAAGGATAATCTGCAAGATATCTTTGAATCTCTCCCATGTATCACATAATGCTTCATTGGGGAATTGGGGGAAACTAGTGATGTGTGAGTGCATCAAGTACATTCTACTCAAAGGGTAGTACTTCTTCAAGAAGAGATCCTTGAAGTGCACATAGGTAGTTAAAACTACCCTAGTTTCTTTATCCAATAATCATCCTTATATTTTAAGGCAAAAGGAAGGGTTTTGAGCCTAATGTAGTCTTGGATAATCCTAGGATGTCTAAGGTTAGTATAAACCAACTCAAAGTCCCTTAGGAATGCATATGGTTCCTCATGTGCATTACCTCAAAAATGAGGCAATAAGGTAAGGAACTGTGGCTTCAACTTTATTCTACTTCAGGCTCTATAGGACTCAACCAATTTGTCATTTGATATTGTCCAGTATTGTATGACGCATCCATAGATGCATCTAATCCCTAGTTTAGTTGGCCAATCTGCGCTCTCAATAATGTTGCATTCTGCTCTGAGGCTGCTATCCTTGATAATACCATTTGCATTGGATGTTCAAGCTCTTCCTCCTCTCTATTCTATCTCTTTGGAGGCATCATGAATGAATCTTCTAAACCTTCATCAAAAAGAGGATTGGAGTGAGATCTTAATGATGACATTGAAATCAAGTCAATCTCACCAATGCAATGATCTTCTTCGATGAGACAAGAAGAAAGAAAGGGATCAGTTGGGATGTAACTGCTCCCTAAGAATGAATCATGATATACCGGATCAAAACAAGGATTATTTCATATCTGGGAAGGTATAAGGGAAGAAGGTGGTTGGACCTTAGAAGACGTGATATTTTATGGTTCAAGGAAAGGTCCACAAAATCTGAACAATATTATGACAAACTATACATCTTCAATTTCAAGGAGAATACGAGATATAAGCATGCTCGATTCAAAAGAAGATAGTACTGTGGTGCACATTAATGTGCAGAATCAACTCACACAATACAATGCAATCAAACCCCTTTGGATAGATTCACCAACTCAACACATGAAAGTCGTAAGAGTTTGAGCTATTTTATCTTGTCAATTTTTATTGGTGATTCAAACAATCTTATACAAGCACATTAGGAGTCTCCTACTACATGAAGTTGAAGTCTTATAAGCTCTCAATCAATGGTGTGATCTTCCTGGGCTGCCAGATCCAATATCACACCCCAAGAGGAACCTATAAGCCCGGATAAAATGTATTTCTAAGGTCAGAGGCAACCACTTGCAGTTCCCAAAATCCATGAAAGTCGAACGTGGAGACTTAGGGTGGAAGTCCATGATTTTGTGCTCTAACCTTAGGTATCCATCCCTATATACCCACTCTGTTTGAGGGTAAGCACCTACATACAAGGAGGGTTTTACTGCCTGTAATACAAGATTAATTTTATTTCAAATTATTCGAAGTCAACTTCCTTAATTCAGTGCCAATTTTAAGAGTTGGTTATCATTTGAATTAGGTGACCATAAAATAATCGCCTAATGTACTGTCCTTTTTTCCTATATTCTTAGGTTGACAAAAACTAAGGGAGAAGATGGAACACAGATTACAGTCGGAAATCAATAATGCATGCAATCAATTAGGAAATACATACAACAATTCCCAACACTCTCCATGTGGATGTAAGAATGAATTTATAAAATTTTATTCTAAATGATGCAAGTCAAAAAACCGTACCTAGCAGGAGTTCTATTAGCTACAAAGAAGATCAATTAATTTAACTAGATAGAACGTCGCTTAAGTGTGTCTCAATGAATCTCCTAAGATTTTAGTGAATCTTATGACACAAAATTGTGTGTCCTAAGTTACGAGATAGATCAAGCAAAAAGGACCTAAGATATTTCTATTAGAAGCGCGATGCCTTGACCTAAATCGCCACTTAAGTCGAGAATAACTCTCAACAAAACCACACAAATAAAGAATACATAGAGGCTTTCTTTACACACGCGAGAACTTAATCAAGATCTGTTGTAAATTTGGCAACTAATTACAAATTAATTACAACACAAATTACAATGAATACTGCATAACATTTACACTACATAAATACTATGTAATTAAACTAAAAATTTCTCCTCTAATGTAATTATCTTGCGGTCTCTATAGTTGAAGCTCCAAATTTCTCACCTCTACGGTCCTACAGGATTTGCCAACTTCGCGATCCCCTACCACAAAATAATTACAGTGTCAAAAAGTTCACAGGAGAAATTAAGTGAATTTAATAGCCACAACCATAGAAATAATAAAGACAAAATAATAAAAGAACACACAACAAGAGCTTAGCCTAAAAAGCTCTAGGTTTGTAGCGTTCGATTGGGTTCTCTCTTTACTCCAAGATGTAGTCGGAGACGATGATGGGAAGAGACATGACATGTCCATAGTGGTGATGAGATTTATCAAGGCTGATGGAGAAGATGAACGATAATATATGTTGCCAAGGTGATCACCCAACACGTAACAGTTGAGAGAGCAGATCCTCTGCAGTACTGCAGAGGTCTAGAATGAATATGTGGTGCATATGAGCCATTCGATCTTGATCGAGTGGTTCGCATGCATTCAATGTTTTGTGGTCCCTTATCATGGGAATTCGTGGAAACCGCTCGATAATTATTGAGCGGCTCGGATGCGCCATGAATTCACTGTAGACTTCTGCAATACTACAGAGGATCTGCTCTAAACAGTTGATGCCACCTCGCACCTTCACCTGCAATGCATTGGAACATCTAGCGACCTCCATTGCAAAAGTCACATATAACCCAATGAACGACTATTAGAAACTATTATATCAAATATATGGAATGACAGAAAAGTCATAAGATACGATCAAATCAAATAAAAATATAATGAGTGATGGGTCATGAAAACCCTGCTTAATTGAGTGAATTATTAAGTGTTTAAAAATATGATGAACTTGTGTCATTTTGTTGTAGGTGGGTAATCAGAATCAATCAAGAAATAATCACTTAAATATTTAGTTCAATTAATTCGATTGATTTTATGTTTATTTTACATGGACAAGTCCCAAGGTCGAACTCAAGGAGGCAAAAGAACAACCTAGAATTATGTCTATCGAATTTCGTGCATGATTTTCGAGGCAAGATATTTTTGGTATTTTTAATGCAATTTTAGAATGCAAAATAATTAACTCTATATAAAATCAAATAATGTGACGCGTCCCCGTAATAGTGTCATCTGATGAATCATCGTGTCATCTGATGAATCATCAATCAGCTAAAATTACATGCACTCATTATAGTGTGGGCCAATCAACAATCACTCAAAACCGAGAGAATATCTCCGTGAAGAATTCTCTGCTTGAATTTATACCTGAGCAATTCTAGGTCAAACACAGAGAGACGAGCAATTATCTATTAAATTTAGGAGTCAATTGTCCACTTATGCAATTTATAGGCTATTTAGATTAAGCATATGCAACAAAAACAAAGCATGCAATATTTTTCAACCTTTTTATGAAATTAATTTACATGAGAACTAATGATGCAATCCAATCACAAACAAGATGCACCGTTAACACACATGATCTCGATTAAATAATTTTTTACTTGCGGTAAAAATTAGTTTATTAATGAACAATCAATGTCAAAAAGAGAGAAATTCAACCTCAATCAAGATTAATTTTTATTTAACAATAAGGCCTAATAGACAAAAATGATGCTCTCAAAATTAATGCATGGAATTTAGATCAAATTAATAATTTAATTCCATTAAATTAAAGGGCACAAAAATAGCTTTCCAACAACACCAATTTCATTAAAGTATGATAAGTGGTTCACAAGTTATTAAAAGAATAAGGCATGGACATACATGCAATAAAACACGAATTATTTAAATATAAATAAGTCCAAATTGGATTAAATAGTAATTACATAAATTCTCTTGGATATAGATGCATTTTTTTCACAAGGGGGCTTATTTGCAATTATGAATCTTTCTTGGTTGGCTTGAAATTTTCCTGCTATCACATGCATGAAACATGTGATTGGGACTCGATTCGGGTAGCGTGACTCAGGCCATGTGTCAATTCCTTGCGCTTCATAGTAGGCCCATGCGCTCCGATCCTTAGGGTTGAATCATTGTTTCGGCTTTGGCTCAGAGTTGATCAACATTGTTGGATCAGATCGCGGCGATCTGATCGAACGACGTACTTCGAGTTCTTCCCTCTCCCTGACTAACGACAGAGGAAGAGCTCAGAGCTCCGATGAAGCCTATTTTCCTCCTTCGCTAATGTTTAAGATGCTTAAAAGTTGAGGAAGGGAGCTGGAGTCCATGCTATGAAGGTGAAAGCCATTATCCCTCTATGGAGAGCCCTAAAATGTCATGCCAAACTCTAGTCGTCATACACAATAATCAACAAATCAACTACATCAAGACTCTGACCATTGATGCTCTAAGGCCTACAGATGTTAGAAAAACACAACCCAAGCACTTGCGAATCTTTTGGGATAGAAAAGGGGTGAATTGAAAGGCTATCAAATGATGTAGTCAAGCCATGCCAGGTCTTCTTCTTCATGCTTGAAGAAGAAGATGGATCGGAGATGGAAACACTATGGAGAAGTGGATCAACTACGGAGAAATACCAGCATGAATAAACGATAGATGGCAAAACTATTCTGATGTTCAAATAACATATTGGATATGGAATCCTCATTTCATTACCTTTATTCTTTCATTTTGGCCGTAAATCTCTAGCTAAATGCTTGTATATGATATTAATTTGTCAAAATAAACACTCTATAAATACATAAAATATTATATAAAATAATCTTTAAATATTGTATTTAATTCCAAAATAAAAGAATATAAGAAATAAAAGAAAAAGAATGAAGTATCAAAGACACTAAGTTACCGTAGACCTCGATACCCAGTCATCATGTTACTTGGTCGACTAGGAATAAAATAGGGGAAGATAGGAAGAGCAACTGAAAATAAAATACACAAACACCCTAATTTTTAATTCAACTATAATTACATTTTGGGACCCATTTTATTTTATTATTTTTATAACTCAAATAATAAAACCCTCAACATGAATATCTACATAAAAGACAAAGAAAAATACAATTTGACTTCACTGAAAAATAATGTTGAAAAGCTGAAAAGGAAACTTTGTATACCTGAATCTTCTTCATACAGATTCAAAATTGACCAAACTCACTTTATTGTTCATACAAATCAATAATCTATTTAATGAAGCGGTTTCACTCAATTTGGAATTAAGATGCAAAAGTTAGGTTTTGGGCCCCACTGAGCATATACTTGTATATTGTATTCAAGACATTTTTTCTTTTACATTTTTCACTTTATTTGTTTTTATAAAGGTGTAAATAATAATTAAACATGTATACATAATTAAACTAAAATAAAACTTTCAAAAGTAACTAAAATAAATAATGTATTTCAATAAATAGATGAAATATAGTATAATATATGTACAAGATATATATATATGGAATTAATTAAGTAAGAGAATAAACTCAAAAAAATACCATAAAAATATCGAAATATGTAATTAAATAAATTAAAAATATATAAGATACTTGTATATAATGATAAAATTTAAAATCAAATTAAAATTAAAATAAGTAAAATACAATGTATATTTACCTATATTTACACATGTAAAAATTAACATATAATAAATGACCATGAATATATTTAATAGAAAATATATAATTTGTTTATAACTTTTTATCGAATTTACAAGGAACTTTTGATTCTCATTTTTGGTCGGTTCACGTAGACCAACCAGAGCTCTTCGTGAGTTGACCTCGGTCAACTTCACATCCCTTCTTCAGCCACCTTGTCAGAATCACAGGTGGGTCATCTTCTCTGATTTTCACTCAACCTCCCTCGTCTCCCTCGTGTCGACTCGCCACCCTTCTGATCCCCGCATGTATGTCTTCCACGCCGACCCATCCCTCTTCACCTACCACCAACAACCAACACGCCACCTCTTCTTTGAAGTCAAGCCATTCCCTCTTCTATAAAGCTTCGTCCTTATCCACCATTTTGTGTTTAATCACCCCTTCTTTGATTCTTAGCCCCTAAAGACAACCCTCCCAGGCTATGACTGGTGACAGAAGTTCAGCGTTGTTGTCCTGCAGCGAGAGGAAGAGGAGAGGAGGTTGATCCGTCATCGCCAGAAGTCGCACCTCTAGTGGTTCTTCTTCTTCGGCCACTAGTCGAATAAAGGCCCCTTTTCCCCACATTTTTAGGTAATTTTAGGTATTAGGTTTTATTTCCAAGCATTAATTTTGCTTTTTAGCAGTTACCGTAGGTTTGATTTGAAATCCTAATTTGACTTGGAGCTTGAGCTCCAGGACAAATACTTTATTCTCCGACTGTTTCCCGCATCTATTCTACCCCAACATCGATCTCTTCCACCTTCGCTCCGTCGCCCATCACCTGAAGCTCGTCATCCTCCTAATTCCCTTGCTTCCAACTTCAAATATCTGGTCGAGGATATAGCCCTCGAGATGGCGAGTTGTTTGGCAGGTCCGGGTCATTGATGACCCTTCTAGAGCCAAGAGAAGCGCCTCGAGTAGCTCCAGGTGACCCTGAGCAAACCATGCCCTCATATCCCATATAGGTCTCCTGAAGCTCATCTGAGCTCACCAGTAGCTGCAGAAGGCCGTCAGCAACAGATAACCACCGTTGATGCATGAAAAGGAGGTTGTCATCGTCGGAAATTTAGTAATCGAAGGAGCTCATGCTCTGTGTTCTTAAGAGTTCTTCCAAGGGCCTCGATAACCGTTAGATCTTCAAAATGTCCCAGATTCTTTCCGCCTTGTCCGATCAAAGCTAAAATGTCTCTCGTTCCAACTGTTGGATTTACTTAAGTGACGCGATGTGGCATGATCTCCACCGCCCAACCATGTGCATGTGTCAGGGTAATTTGCAAGATCCCCCTTTTGACTTTTTGTATTTAATTAATTAGCCCTGTAAATATATTAATGAGGCTTATATTTTGTCGGAAATTACAAAGAAGCCCATGTATGTTTCGTAAATTACAAGTAGGTACACTACCAGCTCAGCTCGCGTGGCCCCCCACGTGAGTTGGGAAAATTTAACATGTAACCTCCCAACTATGAATATTTCAATTTAGTACATAAAAATCGAATTTCAGTTTAAACTTTTGGTGTGTTTGCATGTACGCCCTTGTACTTTATTTTAATTGGCATAAATACCCCTACCGTATGATGTAAGTTTTTTTTTGCTTCTCAATTTTCTATAAATAATTCCATATGCTCTAGAAAATATGCAAAAATAGGATAAATGCCTAATATTATTCTTATCTATGTCATGTATTTATTTTAGCATTTTATATGGATTTTTTATTTATTAAAAATATAAAAGCACTTTTATTCCATGTTTGACTTTAAAAATACAAAAAATTATAAACCTCAAAATTGCAAAAAAAATTATATAGTGTTTATTAATATATTTTACCACTACATACCGAAATTCTCTAAAAATACATTATAAAAACCAAAAAATAGAAAACCCTCCCTAACCCAAAAAATTTACAAGAGGTATTCAAAAATTCCAAAAAATAATTTTTTGCCCTTTATTTTTTGAATACTTATTACTATATATTAAAATTAGTTTTGAGAAATTTTTGACCTAATTGATATTTTTAATTCTCAAAACAAACTAGCCTATTTATTTATTTAGTGATTTTAGGATATTTTGGATTTAAAATAGACAAAAATAGCAAAAAACCCAAAATTTAATAAAAATAGGAGAAAGTATAAAAACATAAATTATTTTATTTTGTAATTTTTGACTATATATATTTATATAAAACTAGAATTTACTATATAGTATTTATATATATATATAGTTATATATAGTTAATAGTATTATTAATTATTATAAATACCTAAATATACTTTAAAAACCCTTTAAAGTAAAAAAAGATTGTTCTTATTTGTATTTACAGATTTTTATATATTTATTATATATATATTACCTATATTGTATATATTACATTATATAGATATATATGGGTAAATGTGTATGCACCCTAGGGGGAGCTAATTTAGCTCCCCCGCCTCATTTTTCACATATTTGTTTTGAAAATAAAAATCATGTACATTCATTATTGTATCCCTCTAATTTGTCATCCAAATTTCATGTGAAACAGAGACTCCTACAACCTCCATCTAGATAGGGTCGATTTAAAAAATCTTGGGACCATTAAAAAATGACGGCTAGATGGAGGCCATAGGAGTTTCTGTTTCACACGAAATGTGAATGAAAAAATATAGTGATATAGTAATGAATATTCAATAAAAATTTCAAAAAATAAAAAAATGGAGAAAATGGGGGGGTAGGCTAAGTTAGCTCCCCTTAGGGGCCAAACCCATTTATCTCTCTCTATATATATACTTATATATACTTGCCATATATTATAAAAATAAAGGAAAATAAAAACCAGAAAAATATAAAAATAAAATAAAAATTATAAAATGAAAAATAAAAATATATAAATAAAAAATCAGAAATTAAATAATTAAAAAACTCATAAAACACTAAGTAAATATTGGGCACTTGAATATATATATATACATATTATTTAGAGATAAATAATAAACCTACTACACTAGTTTGTTCAGTGTTCGACACCCTACACATACTTGCACACTATACACAATTATTAGTAGGGTTTATAATAAATTTTGACCTCATGTACATTGCTTTACTTTATTATCTATTGTGGGTTAATTGTTGAATTTATCGCCTATCGTGAGCGGCCACCTCAACGACACTATCGATGGACTGCATTACGACCTCCTCTGACAGCTGGTATTTCAAATTGCGCCGTTATCGGGGAGCAACACGGTAGTGTAGCATTTTCTTTTGTATATTACTCTACATATTATTTTTATTTATTTCGCTCTTTTTATTTGCATAATTGATTATATGTTTCTAATCATTTTCCATTGTTGACTTTCTTGTGAGGGATCGCATGGCGATAGGGACTTCTTAGGAGGTTCACGCACCCAAGCTGCAAGGAGATCGACCTTTTTTGCATAGGTTAATTGGAGAGAGCGGGGAGGAAAAAGGTGGCGAATATCACATTTTAGCATTTTCTTTTTTATTTTTGTGAGAGGGTATTTTAATTTATTTTTGTAAAGTAATTTGTAATAATTTTGCATACTTGGACACTACTACTTCACGAGGTTCATTTCACAGGTGTCTGTTCACCTGGGGGCCTGTCGGATATTTCATGCTTTCGTCACCTTTATTTTATTTTGTTTCAAGCATTTTGAGTTTTACACCTTATTTTTCTTTATTTCTGTGATTTAGTCCCTAGATTTAGGATTGCTTGAATTGGTAATTGGTTCCAAAGCTTAATTAGAATCAAGTGCTTAAAGTCTCTTCGTTTGGGCTTAGTCAAATTTAGTTGTTGGTTATTTGGAATTGAGACCAAGCACCGCGGGAGGCTCCATACAGTGCTAGCAAGATCTGGTGTGACCAACACCAAGGAGTCTCCAAGAGTGGACTTTTGGGTTTCATTTCTTGATAATTAGCCTCTGGTTCTTCACGACTAATAACAATTTCATATTTATTACGATTTCACGCTTTTGCGTATCATGCATATAGTGTAGATATTTAAATTTTTGTCTTGCATCCCGTGTGGAGAGAGTAGGGAAGCACACCGCAAGTCCTCTTTCTTTACATGCATCATCGGATACGAAGGTGAGATTTCTACCCTAGTATCCATTTGCACGACTTTTCTGCTTTCTTCCTCTGTTTTTTATATCACTTAGGATCAAAAAGAAAATATAAAAAATTGTTAGGCACTTTTCATTGAATATACTCAAAAAAATATGAAAAAACAAAATCTAAAATAAGGGGGCTGCTAATAACACTTTGACCTTAACTAAAATCTTTAATGGTCATCATTATTTGGGGTTCATAAAGCTTTCATTATTTTATGGTACCATTTAGATAGAGAGAGGCAAACCCCCTAATGATTAGAGACCAAATATCGATCCATGGCAGCCTTTGATAATCACCTGGGACGGTGAAGTATTGGAGTTTCTATCGTACGTAAGTGAGTAGGGCATTGTTGACGATGGTGTTCCTACCTTGTGTGGAGCATCTAACTTGGTGTAAATTATTAAGCTTAGGCCAAACCCTCACGGATGTGTCTATCTCATCATTTTGTGTCTGACACCTCACTTGTGAGGGAATTATTGTTTTTGCCTATTGGCTTCCTCTCTCTATTTCTTTGTCTGAGCAACGCCCTAGGCATGGGATCGAGGACCTTTAAGAGTACAAATCACATATTACAAGGGAAGTGGAAAGTGTAGGATCCTTTTCTGGTAGTACTCACTATCCTATAGGGTTTGCCCTTTAAGACATGTGAAAAGATGTTTCCTACAAAACAAAAATAAAAACTGAAAAGATAAAAATAGATGAACCTTTACGGCTTCACTTGAGTGGAGTTGGTGAATCCACAACTTGTTTGGTTTTTATTCTGATTTAGATTGAACTCAACAGATCGGTCCCATGCATTTGTGCAAATTTTCCTTTCATCTGTTTTTATCCTCTTTGACCCTTGCTCACTTTGTGCCCTTCTACTATTTAACATTCCTTTTATTTCTCGTTTATCACTGTATCCTTCATCGATTCTCGATCTCCCTCTTCACCTTCGAGATGGTGACTCCATGGATGGCTTTATCGAGACCCTGCCGACTGACTCCATGCAGCCAGCATCTCCATAATTCCATGTGATTCCCGAGAACTCAGTTCGGACATTGTGAATCGATCTCCAGACTCCCCGCCTTCTTCAATAATCCAGGATCACTCTTGTCCCAAACTCTCCCCATTTTGTATGGAAATAGATTTAACTCCTTACACATCTCCATCCTTAATGAAGTTATGTTTTAACCTTAATATAGAACACTTATCTACATCTGGTGCTTCAATTCAAACTAATCGCGACATTATTCCAAATGCGGATTAAGAGCCTGATCTGGAGCTCAAGATTTAGTCAGATTCAGATATGGTTCCTACTGAAAGAGGGAAGGGACCTCAACATGCATGGCATCCTCCACATACAGAATAAAGCCAGTAGCCAGATCAGAACGCAGTGAATGCTCAGTTTCTCGCATCTATTCAAGCAATCAAGCAGCAGCTCACAGACGACGCATTGGCCCAATAGCCTTCTAGGACATGCTCAAAGATTCGAGGAGAAGAAGAGAGAACTAAGGAGGATGCAAAGATGAAGAATTGAGAGATGGAGCCCCTTATAGTTCTGGCAAATGAGTCGAGAGGAGAGAGGCCCAAGCCTACTCTCAAAGAGACTTACAACCTTAGCGATAGCCAGATGATCGAGTGGATCCAAATCCCACTGAGCCATGCACATTTTGAGTTGAATCCTCAACTCTTAGCTCTTCTTCCCATATTCCACGTGAATGCAAATGAAGAACCATACATGCTTATGTCGTAGTTTTCCCCGCATCTACGGAACAATGCACTACCCTAACTTATAGTTAGGCATAGTTAAGATGGCATCATTTCCCTTCAGCCTTCAAGAAAGGCACTCAACTGGATTATTCATCTAGGGAAGGTCGTCACGACCTGGGATGAACTCAAGTCAGCTTTCCTGCATAAATTCTACCCTATTGATCAACTCCATTAGGTGCGAGCCAAAATAGCCAACTTTTTCCCAAGGAACCCATGACTCTATTCATGAGGCTTGGGAGCATTTCAGATTTGCAAGAGAAGTGTCCCTACCATGATATTCCTCGAACTAGTTTGATCCCACACTTCTTTGGGACTTACTATCAAAATCCAGAGGCCCATAGATGATGCTTGTGGCGAGTTGCACTTCAACAAAAACAAAGACTTCGTCAGGCAAATCTTCAAGTGCATGGCTGAAGAAGATGTTGTCTTATCATCATCTCATACCTATCAGCGTCAACCACAGATTCAGCAGAAGTTAGTTTTATATGGCTACATCTCATGATCTGGGCATCAATGAGAGGTCCAACCTGAGTATCATTGGGAGCCACTTGTCCAAAGTGGACATCATTGATAAATAATCACATGACCTCCAAAAATTAGATGTGATCAATTAGAGGACACTAAATATGGACAAATTAAATCATATCACCAAGCAACTGGAGCTGTTGATGAGCACAATTAATTCCTACCAGTCATTATCTACATCATCCACGACTCCTACCACGACGAAGGAGCCATCATTGCCTCAACCCCTCAACAAAGTACAGGGCAACCAAAGGTTTAGCATGTATATTACGTGCAAGCCCCCGAGCTGACATTGCCTCAGAAACCGTAGTAGCAGTTGGTTGTCTACATGAGCTCCATATTCTTCCAGATCCATGTTCTTCATCTCCTTCTCTCATTCAGTAGGTGAATGGTGTATCTATAAATCTACTTTTTCTGTGTTTTGGATTAGATTCATTATAGTTATAGTCACGATTTCATAATCCAATTCAAATGATAAAAACGAGAGAAAGAAAAGAAGAATGCAAAATTTCTTCAAGTGGATTATCATACATATTCATGCAGAAAAAGATAAGTGTGTACACTAAATTCTACATTCCTTGCACTTATTAACTACTTAATCTGATTTAGAATATATATATATATATATATACTGATAATCAAATCTCTTTCCGCTATAAATATAGAATCAAGGCATCTATTCTATAACTGATCTGAACTGACCCTCTCTTTATCAATCCTTTGTCACTCTTCAGCAAGTTGTCCATTCCCTCAACATCGAGGAGGGAGATTTGTCCAAATTTCTCAACCTCAATGCCTACAGTCTCCATCATACCACAACAATTGGATAAAAAATTCTTACCAGCATCCAGCGTACTAACAACACCAATTGTATCAATAGTACGTGGTTGCTCCATATCAGTACACTCCTCCTCAACACTATTAGAAATACCCTTCTCCTCACTAAAATTCTTAGTATTCCCACAAGCAGCCTCTACACCATTCCCAATATTAGTGTGGGCAAGCACGTTGAAACATCAGAGGTTGCTCTTGTGACCCCGCCTTGGACTGCTTGGCTCAATTGGTGAAGAATCTAGGAGACATAATCCAGAAGCTGGTTGACCTCACCACCACCAAAACCACTATTCTAATACAGGTAGAGGCCAACTCCAATAAATTCAGGAAGAGAGAGTAGATATTTTGTGATGTCCCATCCAATCTCGCAGAGTCAGATGTGCTTGACATATTTTTCATCTAATGTTGTCACTCTCAGGAGTGGTAGGACTCTGCACCTATTTGCCAATACAAAGGGGAAGAATAAAGCTTCGTCTGGCGAATCATCATTTTCTGTGTCAACTGATCAAACGGTTGGGCCGGGTGAGGAAGAAGAAAACAGATGTGAAGCACTAGCATTAAAAAGTCAACAAAATCAAAAATAACAAAAAGATAGCAACAACTGAAGCAACACCGTGATAGCAATGGAGAGGACCGCACCAGTAGCCGATCTAGTGCCAGTCGATGGAGGCCAACCTGCATTTTTGGGTTGACCACAATTGATGGTTAATTGCACTCCATATTGTCATCCATATGCACAACATGATGTGGACATTAATTATGATGTAAATAAGAACACTGCTTCTACTTTTGATTCTGTACATATTTTGTTTCCTAAAGAAATGAAAAAATCCAAAAAATAGAAATTTGAAAATAGCCTTGTCTGACCTTGATGTGGTCGAAATCATTCAAAATTGTGTTCTTGAGATGCCTCTTCTTAAGGCCATCAAATACATGTCTAACATCAAGAAATGACTAAAGGAGGCATGTACTTCAAAGAGACACTTGTGTCGATCCAAAGAAAGAAATGTGAAGCACATCTTGACCACGGCTACAGTCAACACAATCAGTAATCTTCAGAGCAGAAAGAGACATTGGATCCTCTCTTGTCAGATGCCATATGTTCGACCAAGATTTCAACCGAATACTTCTTGATTGAGGATCGTCCATCAATCTGATGCCTAATTCACTGCTCACAGAATTTGGGTTGAGACCGCTTAAGTCTACTTGAATGATTCTGTAATTTGCAGACACATCAGTCAAGCGACCTCGAGGCATTCTGGAGGATGCCATTGTCGCAATTCAGGGGATGCAATTCCCCGTGGACTTCATTGTTTTGGACATCGACACCTCAGCTCCTTTACTGCATACCTCGATCATCCTTGGGCGATCCTTCTTTCGAACAATCGAAGCAGTGGTGGACTTCGACTCCAGATAGAACACCTTTCGTTCAAGCAGTGATAATGTGTCCATTAAGACGATCCAAGTTCCCAAGCCAGTAGATTTTGTATCATATGAGAGTGAACCTACAAAGCAAAAAATAGAGGACTGTGATTTTCTAGCTAAAATCAGAGATACAAACCTCTCTATGGATGATATTGAGACCTACGAATTCCTCTCCACAGATGAAAGACTGGACAACACAATCGAGTTCCCAGATGTCTTTGAAGATGAGATCTTTGATGATTTTTCCTAAAGAATTCATTGTTAGTGACCTGTCCTTAGCAGAGCAAGAGGAAATTATTGAATTTTTTTACGAATAAGATGATATTATTGAAGATTTATGTGTAGCATTGAATTCAGAGTTTGAATTGATTATTGTGGACACTTTGCAGTTGAATGATCTGACACCACTCGCAAAAGCTGCTACTGAAATGATTCAGACCACACCTGAGCTAAAACCACTTCCAACAAACATAAAGTACGCCTTCCATGTGGGTGCACAGAACATGTTCCCGATCATTATAAATTCATGGCTTACCAAGGAACAAGAGTCTCATT
The DNA here is from genome assembly GCA_037367405.1 of Ottelia alismoides. Classification (NCBI taxonomy): domain Eukaryota; kingdom Viridiplantae; phylum Streptophyta; class Magnoliopsida; order Alismatales; family Hydrocharitaceae; genus Ottelia; species Ottelia alismoides. The sequence continues at coordinate 174,660 of JAZKJV010004472.1, read as the reverse complement.
TGCTCGAGGTTCCAGAGAGAAACTACAAGGCCATAGGTAGGAAAATTTCAGATCTGCATGGTATTAATCCTTCATTGTGTTCCCATCACATCTACCTTGAAGAGGACAACAAACCATCCCATGAATTTCAACATAGATTGAACCCCAATCTTTGGGAGGTTGTTATGAATGGATTTACAAAATGGTGTGATGTTGTCTTCATATATCCCATCTCCAACTCAAAATGGGTGAGTCCTCTGCACTTAGTGTTAAAGAAATTAGGGATCTCTGTTGTGAAGAATGACAAAGGAGAGGAGATCCCAATCAAAGTTCCAACTTCTTAGAGCGTCTATGTGGATTATAGATGAAGCAAGCAAGAAGGATAATTTTCTGCTTCCCTTCATTGACCAGATAGGTGAAAGACTGACCATGATGGAATATTTATGTTTCTTGGACCGATACTCTGGTTTGCTCCTAAAGATCAAGAGAAGACCACCTTCACCTGTCCACTTGGGACATAAGCCTTCTGCAAAATGCCTTTCGGATTGTGCAATGCTTTGTTGACATTCCAACAATGCATGTTGGTAGTATTCTCGAATATGGTTGGTAGTTTTCTCTAGGTTTCCATGGATGACTTCTTGGTCTACGGAGACAACTTGGATCAATGCCTTACATATTTAGATCGAGTATTGGAAAGATGTTGCGAAGTGAACCTGGTCCTCTCATGGAAAAAGAGTCACTTTATGGTGACCGAAGGAATTTGTTAGTCCATTTCATCTCTAAATGCAGCATGGAGGTTGATCCTACAAAGGTGGAAATCATTTCCAAACTCGAGCCACTTACAAATTTGAAGCAAGTCTGATCATTCCTTGGGCATGTAGGATATTATCAAAGATTCATAAAAGACTTTAACAAAATTGCATGGCCATTGATTGAGCTTCTAGGAAAAAGGTAGATTTCATTGTAGATGTTAGAGTCCTCGAAGCCTTTAATCAATCAAAAGATTTAATCACTCAGACCCATGTCCTATAGCCATCAGATTGGTTTCTACCATTTGAGATCATAAGAGATGCTTTAGATTATGCCATTGGGGGTTTTGGGATAGAGAAGAGATGGTTTACCATTTGCTATTCACTATGCTAGCAAAACATTAGGTGAAGCTCAGAAGAACTATACCATCACTGAAAAAGCGCTTTTAGCAGTTGTATTTGCCCTGGAGAAATTCAGATCACATATGTTGGGATCTAAATTCATAGTTTACACCAATCATTTTGCCATCAAATACTTGCAAAGCAAGAAGGATGCCAAACTGAGACCAGTCAAATGGATCCTTCTACTCCAAGAATTCAATCTTGAAATCAGAGGAAAGCCTGGAATAAAAAATGTGGTGGCAGATCACCTTTCAAGACTACTAGAGTTAGACACTCATGAGTATAGCCTTTTACCAATTAATGAAACTTTCTAGATAAAGCAATTTTGTCAGTCACCTTGCTCCCCTAGTTCGTTGATATTGTGAAGTATCTTGTTTCTAAGAGAACTCTGCAAGATCGGCCGAAGCTGAAAGTTGACAGGTTTTGGTCATATATTCTTTTATACCAGCGAAGGATCCTTATTTTTTGTATGAAGGGACATATTGCATTTGGAGGAGGTGCATTCCCCGAGAGGAAGTCCATAGTGTCCTAAAACATTGTCATAATCGAGAATCAGGATGACACCATTTTGGTAAAAGAACAATAGTGAAAACACTCCAATGGGGCCTCTGGTGGTCGACTCTTTTCAAAGATGCAGAAGACTATGTGAAACGATGCACTTATTGTCAGAAAATAGGTAGAACTATAGGAATGAGAGACACAATGCCCTTGAAATACATTTTGATTTCAGATGTATTTGATGTGTGGGGCATTGACTTCATGGGCTCATTTCCCAAAAATCAGGGATTTGAGTATATTCTACTCGTTGTCGACTATGTTAGCCGTTGAGTGGAGGTTATCCCGACCCGAGCCGCCGACAGTTGCATTGTCTATCGATTTCTGAAAGAAAACATCATTGCAAGGTTTGGGAATCCAAAACTTCTGATATCCGATGGTGATAGCCTTTTCATCAATAGAGAAGTAAAAAGATGACTTAGGAGTATTGCATTGAACATTGTTTCTCTTCTTCATACCACCCACAGTCCAATGGCCTAGCCGAATGCTCAAACAAGGAGATCAAAACAATTCTTCAGAAGCTTGTATGCCCCGACAGGAAGAACTGGTCATAGTTGCTCGCCTCAATTCTTTGGGCCTATCAAACTGTGTATAAGTCATCTTTGGGAATGTCTCCTTGTCGCTTAGTCTACAGCAAGCCATGCCATTTTCTTGTGGAATTAATTCACAAATCTTTATGACAATAAATGTTTGCAATTTAGATTCTAAGAAGGCAGACAATAACAGAAAGCATGATCTGAACAGACTACTTGAATTCAGAGACTATGTATATGACAACAACCTGGTGTATAAGGAGAAAGTTAAGAAGTGAAACGACAAGCATATCTACAGAAAGACTTTCCAACCTTGATAGAAGGTTTGGTTGTCAATGCGAAGTTGAAATTATTTTCTTGAAAAGTTGAAAAGCAAATGGACCGGGCCATTTATAGTGAAACATGTGCGTGATAATGGTAGCGTGATGATATATTGTTTGTAAGCTGACGCACAACCCTTCATTATCAATGGGCAGTTGCTGAAGCCATACTTAGAGCACGACACATTCCTGTCCGTTGTTGATTCGATACAGGTGGTCTATGTGGATGAACTTGAAGCTGCAACATCAGGTAAGTTAGATTAGGCGTACAAAAACATTTTGATTAATTTATCTTTTACTTCTTTTCTTCGTTTCATATCTCATTCTTTCATTCTACTGAAAGTTTCACTCATCCCATCCATCATTACCATACTTAAGCTATGCTTCATCCTAAGTATAGGGGGGATGAGTGTATACGGTTTTTCATTCTTTAGTTTCTCGTCTATATCCCCAACCCTTGGTATTTGGTCTATACTTAGGGATATTTTACCATAAGTATAGGGGAGACTGGCTGAACCGATGATTTATTCATTCTAGTCTGTTATACTTAGGATTAACTGATCCTATGTATAGGGGGGAGGTCGACTTCTCATTCTTTATTCAATCATTTTAGTATAGACTTTCCAATACTTAGCATGAGTTATGTCCTCCCTTTCTCTCCGATCTATGAGGATATAGCTCAAGCTAAGTACAGGGGGATCGTATTTACGTTGTATATACTTTAGCCATAACTTGTACTTTCATATTTTTAATAATATGGATAGTTTATAAAAGTAAATACACGTAAAATTCTTTGTAATTATGGTTAATTAGCCAGATGAAAATGTCTAGCAAAATGTTTGAAAATGGTTGAAAACATCTTTAAAAAATCTTTTGAAAACTATTTGGAAAAATATCTTTGTAAAATGTTTTCAAACCTTTGTAAAAATGTTTTGTTTGTAAAAAGTTCTTTTACTAGTTTGAATAAAACGATTTGAAAATCTATTTGCAAATGATTTGGAAAATAGTTGCAAAAATACTTTGAAAAATCTATACCTATTATTTGAAAACTCTTTGCAAAATTATTTTCAAATTTTATAAATGTTTACAAAAATTATTTATCAAATTATTATCAAAGTTAAGTGTTCAAAATGTTTGTGAAAAAACTTTTCAAATTATTTTGAGAACCGTATATATAATTAAAGAAAATAAAAAATTTTTACAAACCTCGTATCTAAAAACCTATAAATAACCACTAATATTCAACATGTAACATCTTAAACCTAATTCTTGTAAACAACAAGAAGCACTCCTGTGTAAATATCTGCACATAATTATTTCACTAGCTCTTTTATTTTCAAAAAAATCCTAAAAATTTACAAAATTGAATACTCATAAAAATGTATAAATTTTTTCAAAATCTACATAAAAATTTTCAAAACTTATCAAAAATTCCATAAAAAGTTAAAAATCATAAAATTGCTTCACAAAAATATTTTCTTGCATTGTACATAGTATCTGCATTTTTCAGAATAATCAAGATAATTGAACAAGTCAAAATAAAGTTTGAAGATTGGAGCTTGGCATAGACCTTAATACACTTGATTTCAGAGGAACTCATTGAGGACTGGATTTGGGATATTTTATGTTACCTTGATGTAATTCTTTAGGTTCCATGAGACTATGTTCATGAGTCGATTCAATATGTCTAACTAGAACCCATTATATCATCGGTAGCACTCTTGAGACAATGACTTGAATGAAAACCTTGCACTTACACTTAGCTCAACCAGATGGATTGTTGAAAAATCTTGGAGTCTAAGTCTGGACGATGCTAGGCCGCTTCATCAAGGGTGTCTTAGGAACCATTCTTTGGGATTACCGAAACTGGTACTCTAACCCGCTTCTTTTGGTAACATTGATTTCTAAAGACTAGAGATAGATTGAGACAATGCTTCGGATGACGAATGGTCTGCTAGCATAACATTTTCCAAGACCCCAAAAAATGGGCGTATCAAAAGATGTTATATTTGTCAGAGCACAAACAAGAATGCAGAGCAATGTAAAGTCAAAGAAAACATCCAAAAGAATCCTATACCGAAAAATCCACAAAAATTAGAGCTTCAAAAAAAGCCTGCTTCTTGATGAAGACTCCGTTACACTGACTGAGCTTCGCAATGGAATGAAGACTAAATTGGTCCATTTCAACTTCTTTTTTCCATTCTTCTAGCTTAACCACCCATTCGGTTGTAAAGACTGGCAGCACCTGACCTTAGTAGGAAATATTTATCTCTACGAGGACGAGTTACCAATGGAGCAGGCTCCTTGATAGTTCAATGATTTGTCTAGGAAGTGTTGAATAATTCGCATACAAGGTTATATCATTTCAAAGTTGCGAAAGTATGCAACTGAGAGGATGGTTCTTACTTGACTGTGGTTGAACTAGATAATAGGATTACAGAACCTAAGGATTGTTCTGTCACACTTCCTAACTTCAATATGGTTCCGAACACACAAATAATCCTAAGGTTTTAACGGAGCTCCAAATTTTGACTTAATAAAGACAAGTTTAAAAATCGAAAATTGTTCCATTTATTTCCTTTTCTTTTTTTATTCTCTTTTTGTGCACTTATAAGCATAAGTGTTTGCTAGGTACTAGCAAAAGCAAGTATAGGGGGTGATGAATCCTCATTTCGTCACCTTTTGTTTTTTCATTTTTGCCTTAAATCCCTAGATAAATGCATGTGTATATATATATATTAATTTGTCAAAATAAACACTCTGTAAAATACATAAAATGCTATATAAAATACTGTATATAATGCATTAAATTCCAAAATAAAAGAATTAAGGAAAGAAAAGAAAAAGAATGAAGTGTCAAAGGCACTGAGTGACCCTAGACCTCGAGACCTAGTCATCATGGTGACTTGGTCGATAAGGAATAAAGTATGGGGAGATAGTGCAGAGAAATAGTACATAAAATACACAAAAACCCTGGTTATTAATTCATCTATCTTATATTTTAGGAACCATTTTATTTTATTATTTTTATACCTTAAATAATAAAGCCCTCAGCATGAATATTGTACATAAAAATACAAAGAAAAATACAGATTGATTTCATTGAAAAATATGTACAGTGTGTTTGGGACACAAAAAATATAAAGATACAAAGAAAACTTTGCAAAACGCTATCTTCATCATATCTCACCTTTATTGTTCTAAAATTTAATAAAGCTATTAATGAAGGTAGTTTCATTCAATTTGGAGTTAAGATGCAAAGTTAGGTTTTGGTCCCCATTGTGCAGAATACATGTATATTTATTCAATACAATTATTATTTATATTATTCACTTTATTTTATTTTTATAAAATTTAAATAATATTCAAAATAGATGTACATAATTAAAATATAATAAAACTATCAAAAAGTAAATAAAATAAATAATATATTTCAATACATAGATGACTGTAATATATAGAGAATTAATTAAGTAAGCAAATAAACTAAAAAACACCATAAAACACCTAAATATGTAATTAAATAAATTAAAAATATATAAAATACTTGTATATAATAATAAAAATGTAAAATAAAAAATTGAAATTTAAATAAGTTCAAAACATGTTACATTTACCTATATTTACACATGTAAAAATTAATCTATAATAAATGAGCTTGTAAAAATAAATAAAAATAAAAATAAAATAATACATAAAATTATAAACATTTTTTGTGTTTTAACAAAAAATAATTAATTTGTTTATTATTTTTATCGAATTATAAGTAATTTTTTATTCTTTTTTCTGGTTGGTCCACGTGGACCAACTAGAGCTCTCCATTAGTTGACCTCGATCAACTGCACAACCCTTCTTCAACCGCCTTGTCAGACTCATGGGCGGGATTTCTTCTTTGATTTTTCATTCAACCTCCCTCGCCTCAAGCTAACCACCCATCTGATACCTGCATGCTCATCTTCCATGTCGACCCATCCCTCTTCACCTTCCACCACCACCTCTTCTCAAAGTCATCCATTCCCTCTTCTATAAAGCTTCATCATTCTCCACCATTTTTTGCGGATGATCACGCCTTCTTCAATTCTTAGACCCTTAGGACGACCCTCCAGGCTGTTGTTGGTGATAGAATCCATCGTCGTTGTCCTGTACTGAGGAGGAAGAGTAGAGGAGGTTGATCCACCATCGTCGGAAGTCGCACCTCCGACAGTTCTGCTTCTTCGACCATCACTCGAATCGTGGCCTATTTTCTCACATTTTTAGTAATATTAGGTTTTAGTTTTTGTTTTCAAGCGTTAGTTTCTCTTTTTAGTCGTTATAGTAGGTTTAATTCAAAATCCCCTTTTTGACCTGGAGCATGAGCTCCAGGCCAAATCCTCTTTCCTCCGGTTGTTTCCCGCATCTATTCCAACCCAAGATCGATATCTTCTACCTTCTCCATGATTCCCTTCATTGAATCAACCCATGTTCATTATGGATCTAGGAATCAAGCTTCACTATGTCACCCATCATCGGAAGCCTGCCGCCCTCCTGATGCTCTTACTTCCAGCTTCAAATATTACGTCGACGATAAAGCCCTTGAGCCGACGAGTTATTTTGTGCAGGTCCAGGTCCTTGATGACCCTTCTGGATCCAAAAGGAGGACCTGGAGTAGCTCCAGGTGACCTGGAGCAAACCAAGCCCTCAGATCCCCATATGGACATGTTGGAGCTCTTCTGAGCTCACCTGCAACTGCAGAAGGCGGCTGGCGACATATAGCCACCGTCGGTGCACGGAAAGGAGGCCACCATCGTCAAGAATCAGGATCAAAGGAGTTCATGCTCTGTGTTCTTGAGAGTTCTTCAAAGGACCTCGAGAGTCGTTGGATCTTCAAAGCATCCCAGATTCTTTCCTCATCATCCGATCAAAGTCGAAATGTCACCTATTCCAGCCATTGGATCTACTTAAGTGACGCGGCGTGGCACAATCTCTGCCGCCCAACCAAGTGCATGTGTCGGGATAATTTGCAAGACCCCCCTCTGTACTTTTTTATTTAGTTAATAGCCTTGTATATATATTTATTAGGCGTATATTTTGTGGGAAAATTACAATGAAGCCCATGTATTCTTTGTAAATCATAAGTAGGTCCACTTTCAGCTCAGTACGTATAGCCCCCCACGTGGGTTGGGCAAATTTCACTTGTAACCTCCTAGCTTTGAATACTTCTATTTAGAATATAAAAATTGAATTTCATTTCAAATTTCCGGGTGTTTTTGCATGTGTATCTCGTATTTTATTTTAATTTCATAAATGCCCTACTAATTGTTGTAATTTATTTTTGCTTCTCCATTTTCTATAAATAGTTCTTGTGCTCCAAATATTGTGCAAAAATTGGAATAAATGTCTAATATTATGCTCATCCATGCCATGTATTCCTTTAATCATTTTATCTACATTTTCTATTTATTAAAAATAAAAAGAGTTCTTTTATTACCTATTTGACTTAATAAATATGAAAAATATAAAACCTCACTTAAAATTTCTAAAAAATTAGATAATATTTATTCTGTATTTTATCACTACAGACCAAAAATCACTATAAAATACAAAACAAAAACCAAAAAATAGAAAAGCTTTTCTAACCCTAAAAAAATAAAAAAAAACCCACAAAAAATTTTATTTTGTAATATTTTTACTATATATAGCTATATTTATATCTAGAATACTCTATATAGCATTTATATACATATATGTAGTTATATATAGCTAATAATATCATTAATATTATACATAACCAAATATATATATATATATATATTTAAAACCATTTAAAAAATAAAAAGAACTGCTATTATCTATATTTATTGTTTTTATGTATTTATTATATATTATATATATTACATATATTATATATATTACATTATATAGAGATATATACTTATATATACTTGTTATATATTATAAAAAGAAAAGGAAATTAAGGATAAGAAAAATATAAAAAGAAAATAAAAATTATAAAATTAAAACAATATATATTTATAAAAATAAAAAATTAAATAATTAAAAAATCTATAAAAATACTAAGTAAATATCGTGCATCTAAATATATATAGATACATCTTATTTAGAAATAAATAATAAACATGCTACACCAGTTTGTTCCTACGTTCGACACCTTGCACATACTTGCACACTATACACATATATTGGTAGGGTTCATAAAAAAATGATTGCACATACATTTCATTGCTTTATTATCTACTGTGGGTTAATTGTTGAATTTATCGGTTGTCGTGAGCGGCCACCTCAGAGACACTGTCAGTCCTGCCTTGTGTGGCACGCATTATGACATCCACTAGCAGTCGGTATCTCATCAGGTTTCCTCAATAGTAAAGTCAGAATAAGTCCTTATATGCAAACTGTGATGACTATGAATTTTGCATGTACTGTGTATGTGATATATAGCTCCTTACATTTAAAATGATAAAGAACAATCTTCTCTTAGCAAGGTGACCCTAATTCCCTAGTCTAGCAGCTCTTTCCTTGAGGAGTGGGGTATTTACTTCTAAGGTCAGGTACGTGTTGTGTCTACAATCGAAGGGGGGAGGGAGGAGATAGAAGAATAAGAAGAGAAATGGAGTGTGGCCAGTGCATCCACATCTCCTTGTGAAGCCGGCCAATGTAGCCTAGTCTCCACTAAGATATGTAGGTTCTCTAAAGCTTGGACCATTGTGTCCATGTACATATATTTGGTGTATTTTTGGCTTATTTTTGGTATAAATTATTGTCGCATTGCATTGATCTTTTGTGCCCCGACAGATACAGAATCTTTTTTCAGTCATGTTTTGGGGTCTTAGAAAAAGTGTGCCAGCAGACCATCCCTCATCCGAAGCTTTATTTCAACCCACAACATCATGTCTTTAGACGTCCATGCCACTAGAATAGGTTGGGGTATAATGACCACTCGATGTGACTGCATATGTTTCCATTCGGGTGCATCTCTTACCAGAGGATTCTGCCCCTCACTACTGACGAAGTCGCTAAATACGATAAATAATTCAAGTTCGTTGTAGCACGTGTACTTAGCGATTCAGTCAGAACTGAGAGAAGATCTCCGTGAAGAGTGTCTCGCCTTAATTTATATCCCGAATAAGTCTGGGGTCGAACGCGGGGAGGCAAAGGAACAACTTCAGGTTTAATTCGAATATTTAGATTTAGGTCTTCGGAGTAATTTTTTTTAATTTTTTAAATGCAAAATGAATGCCAAAAACAAGATGCGAGTGAATTAAGACACTAAGAAAACACACAACAAGGCCGAATTAATTTTAATGTCAAATTAGTCCAATTTAGCCAAATTATATTTCTACTAAAGTCCAAATCCAGTGAGGAACACAAAACATATTTTTAGAATTTTAGGGGTTAAGATGCAAGAAATAAAAATGCACACTTTTATGGGTATTTTCGCAATTTTTCACACAAACAGTAAGCAAAAATCATGAAAAAATTACTGGAACATAAATATGACACAAGGAAGCTACACTAATATTTTTGGAATTCTTTGACAAACTATGAATTTTTTATGGATTTTTTAGTGAAGTTAGAGTGACAGTGAGTAAATAATTCCTAATAAATATACATTATCAAATTAATCAGAGTGCAAAATATCTCAAAAAGGTATTTTCATATGAAATCCAAAAGACTTGAAATTTCACAAAAAAGATATTTGTTAATTAAAAATCAAATACTAAAATCACTCTACAATTTATTTTGGGCACAAGACAACTCCACTTTGTATGAAATTTGGATAATAATTCAATCATATATCATGACATCATATCTAATTTTTGTGGAATTTTTAGAATAATTATCTGTCAGATATGGATTTAGTAGCACAGAATGGGTAAAATATGCAGAATTTCAATTAAATAATTTTACTTAATTACCCAAATATCATAAAAATACAAATAAATATTCAGAATGTAGACAATTAGTTTCTCAACATAATGGCATTTTTCATTGAATAAAATGGTGCTCAATAGATTCCAAATTAATACTCAAACACAAGGGTCTTTGTGCAACTTCTGAAAGCAAAATAAATAAACAACTATATAAAGGGACCTATTTGTAATTACAAGAACATGACGGAAAATATGTACAATTTTTACATAATAAATCAAATAAAAAAATGACCTTTCCTTCTTCTTCCTTGGTTCGCAGGTGGAAATGAATCCAAACGGGGGGAGGTCGGCGGTGGTGCGCGCGGCGGACACGGGCGGCGTGGGGAGCAGCCGCAGCCACGGTAGTTGGAGGGCGGTCGGCGACGGTGGCTGAAGGGCGGTCGGGGCGGCTGGAGTCGAGCTGCGGGTGGTGGAGAGGCGGCGAGCCCCTACGACTGGTGGCGCAGGTCGGAGGAGGTGATGGTAGCCGGCGCCGCTCACGCAGCGGTAGTGGATAGCTGCGGAGGCGACGTGTCGTAGGCCGGCCTGCGGCTGGAGAAGGAGGGAGGGGCGGCGGGCGGCACCTGCGCCTGCTGCTCCTTCTGATTTTTTTTATTTTTTTATTTTTTTCCTTTTTTTTACTATAATAATAAAAAAACTTTTTCCTTTTAATTTTTTTATATTTTAAATTTTCTTAAAACAGGGATTGAAAATGATGCGAAGGAAGAGAAAAAAATATGATGATGGAGATGAAGATGATGTCTAACAAATGAAGATGTAATGATGGTGATATGATAAAAAAATTTCAAACAAAATAACAATGATGACAAAATGAGAAGAAAAATACCGATGGTGGAAACGGTCGCCTATGATGTGCTCACGAGAGCACGGTCTTCGCTCGAATCGCCGGTGAGCAATTAGCTCGAGCAGCGTACGGGTGCAGCTGCGATGTTGGCCAAAAAACCAATGGATCTCACCGGAGAGAGCGCCGTCGTCGCTCGACCGCGATTGCGTCGCTGTCATCGATTCAACTCTGGGAACTAGGCTCTCCTCACATAAAGATGGATCAAAGGCAAAATTGAGGAGAATGAGATGTATATAAAAAGGAAAAAACGAGAAGTTATTAAAGTAGTGGAGTTGAATGTGAGGTTGTATTACTAATGGAGTTGAATGGGATGTTAAAAAAATAGTGGTTATTGTAGAGAATAGAAATAAATAAAGGAAAACAATATTAAATAAAGTAGGCTACTTTAAATACAACAAAAATAAAGAAGGAAAAATAATGAAGAATTTACAAATGAATACATACAACATGTACATTTTTTGTATACTTTTCTAATATGTATTTTTTTAATAAGAGATATTTACAACAGAAAAATATAATAAAATACTATAATCAAAATTTGACACAAGCATGTTTTTTTTTGAATTTGTAGTAATTAAGAAAGATAAAATAAAAAATGAAGAAAGAAATATACACATAATATACAATGTACATCTTGGTCCCAAAATCCAACTTTTGCAAACGAGCTCCGATTTTAATGAAATCACTTCCATTTGATAGATAATTTTCTAACTTGAATTTAAAAGTGAGTTTGGTGAATTCGGAGTTCATAACGGAGCGAGAATTTGACTTGGAAGTTGGACTTTACGGCTTTTTATCTTTGGGATCTAGGAGCATTTATTTGAGGTGAAATTTGTTTTGCATTTTTGTATTTTTATATACATTTTATAAACAAGTTAGAGAAAGAATTAGCCAAAAAGGATTTTAAATAAAATTATTAAAAATACATGAAGTTTTGAGCTATTTACAGGTGAAAACTCCTTTAATTTTATGGTTTTTTATTGTTACTTTATTTTGTACAATATAATATACAATAATTAATGTATTTTATTTACAAGGGTCATTTTGTTAATTTAAAAATTTTATATACATTTATTAGGGAATATACTTATAGATTTTGCTAAGATTAAGATATTGAGATGATTAATCGTGGATTCATCATAAGATATTGAGATGATGAATCGTGGATTCATCAACCACCTCATCTCTGCTGAGATGCGTGTAAGGTGCGTGTCCAAGTTAGATCACTGTCTAAAAGAATCATGGTATATATGAAATATTCTACTTATACCAATCAAGATGACGTGAACATAGTCTTATGGACAAAGAATTAAATCGCTATGACCAGAAAAGTCACAACTCCAGTTCCTATAAGGTTCCTCTGAAATTAAGTGGATAAAGGTCTTAACCAAGCTCCATTCTTCAGACTTTATTCTATGCTAGTTTAATTCTCAATATCATTCTGAAAAATTCTAATGCAAATGCAAGAAATTTTTTTTAAAAGAAGTTTCTGTTTTAAACTTTTATGTGATTTTTAGAGAACAATTGCAATTTTTTATAGATTTTGTCATTTTTCATTTTTATGATTTTTCAATAGAGTTAGATAATTAGAAGCATTTAGAAGAATTTACAAGGATTTATACCCATTCACATAGAATTTTATACAAATATATATACAAGAATTATACAAATTTTATACAAGGTTTTTTTTACAAAAAAAACTTTTAAATTTACAAGTTTTGTATACAAATTTTACAAAGATTTTATTTTAAAGTTTTGATTACATCTTTTATACAATAATTTTATTTACATCAAAGAGTTTAATTTACATAAATTACAAATGATTATGGCTTTTATACACATGTGAATTTTACAACAAGTTTACAAACAATTTATATACTCATAATTTACCCTCATAATTTATGTACAAGGTTGGAAAATAATTTTACAAACAAATTTACAAAAAAAATTTAAAACAATTTTACAATTTTTTTCAAAACATTTTACAATCTTTCGTTTCGTAACTTGCAGGATAGTCAGTCATCTTTCGCGTTTTACAAACTTTTATAAAACATTTTATAACACTTTTTACAAAGATTTTAGAAATGCTTTTCAAAATCATTTTTACAACCCTTTTTATAAATCATTTTACAAAAAAATTTTAAACAAGTTTTTGCAAACATTTTTATTTTTAAATATTTTAAAAATATTTTTACAATATAAATAATTTTAATAAAAAAATTTACCAAACATTTCATAAACAAAATAGTTTGACAAATATTTTACAACATTTTTTACAAAAATATTTCACAAAGATTTTTAAAAAAGTTTTATTTTTGTAAACAAATTTAACAAGCATTTTATAAAAAATTGAAAAAAATACACACATTTTTGCCAAACATTTTTACAAAAATTTTACAAAACAATCTATACTAATTATTTTTTATTTACAATACATAAATATGATCCATATTATTAAGAACGTGATAAAATACAAGTTATGGTTTCTAAAGTATATATACAATATATACGACACCCCCTATACTTAGCTCGAACTATGTTATCATAGTGACCAAGAAGCGAGAAATGAAGACATAACTCATGTTAAGTAGAGAAAAGTTTGAAGAATCCTATGCTATAATGATTCGAAGAATAAAAAATAAAATGAAATAAAAGTCGATCATCCCCTCTATACTTAGGATCATATAATCCTAAGTATAGAAAACTATACAAATAGAAAAGACGGAGGAAAAGAATGTACATAAAATCAATGATTCGACTTGTCCCCCTATACTTAGGGTAAATTATCCTTAAGTATAGAAAAGAATATCAACATTTGAGGGAGAAGTGAGAGAACAATCAAAGAAAGGAAAAATAGATATTGCCTCCCATATACTTAGGGTTATATATCCCTAAATATAGGCAACAAAACAGAAGTAATAGAACAAAAAGAAATATGAACAACACAGGTTCAACAACCCCTACAATTAGGATAAAGTACATCCTAAGTATAGCGAAAATCCTAAGCGAGACATGGGGTGTTAAACAAAAACGGAAGAAAGAATGAAATAAATGAAAACACAGATATACAAAAAGACAAAATGGAAGAGTAAATCAGGTATGAGATGTAAAAGATGAAAATCAAAGGACACATCTCATATAAAATGGATCGAAGTAACATCAACGGTCAGCGGGTCATGATCAAGAAATGGCTTCAGTCATTGACCGTTTACCCAAAAGGTGGACTCAGAAGGCAACTCAGATATATCAATGCTACCATTGTCGTACAACTTTCTGAATATGAACGGGACTTTCTACTTTCTCTGTAAATAACTCCAATCTCGTATCTAATAGCTATACTCTCCGGTTCAACTCAAACTGCTTATAGCTTATGTGTGAATCATGCCATACTTTAACTTTGTTCTTATAATGTAGACTACTCGAGAATGTTGTATCACGTAGCTCCTTCAAGTTTGCCTACTATGCTTTCCTCTTCTCTCCTGCAATCCCTCAGTCCAGGAAAATCTACATAACTACCCAACATGAATAGTCCTTTATCTCAACAGGAAAGTGGCATGGCTTTCCATAAACGAGTCAGAAGGGAGATGTAACCGAAGGATTCTTGAAGAATTCCTATAAGCCCACAAAGCCGAGTCCAAAAGCTGTGACCAATCCTTTCGATTTAGGTGAACAACCTTCTACAATATCAGTGTAATATCCCTATTGGAAACCTCAACAAGACCATTCGTATGTGGATGGTACGGGTGACAACTCTGTGGTTGATGTTGAACTCGTTAACAAGGACCCTTACCTTGTCATTAATGAAGTGAGTAGTCTCATCAGAAATCAGAATTATAGGCAACCCGAATCGCGTAATGATATTCTTCCTCAAAAATCTGCAAATTATCTTCGCATCAGCGATTCAGGCAGGGATTGCTTCAGTCCAACGACTAACATAGTCCACGGCCAACGGAATGTACTCAAATCCTTGACTTTTAGGGAATGGGCCCATAAAATCGACGCCACATGTGTCAAAAATATAACAAAAGTGAATGGGTTGTATCGGCATCATATCTCTATGTCCACAAGTGTTCATCCTATGATAGTCAATACACATATTCACGAATGCATCGATATCCTTGAAGAGTGTAGGCCACCAAAGGCCTAATTAAAGCACCTTCTGGGTCGTCCTCCTCCCAAAATGGTGTCCTCCTACCTCTAGCATATGGCAATAGGTGAGGACACGGTGGTGTTCTTCCGAAGGAATACACCTACGCCATACACTATCCCTCCCCCACCTTCATGGTAAAGGATGGGATCCTCCCAATGGTACGACTTGGCCTTCGCAAGAAAAGTCTCAAGTTGTTGCCTGGTCCAATGTTGTTGAACTTACTTGGCAACAAGGTAGTTTGCAATGTCAACATACCATGGAAGTGAAGTGACATAAAGAATCGTATCATCTGGAAATGTCTCGGTGAAGGGTGTAGTGAACTCAGAAGTCTCATGAAGCTCTAATATGGAAAGGTGATCTGTCACCGCATTCTTGACTTCAGGCTTGATTTGCCATCCATCTAGTAAGGCATGCCTTGTCATCCTTGATGGTGATGTGCTTTTGTGAAAATGGTAATCGTGGACCCAAAAAATGTAAAATCTGAACTTATCCAAAGTAAAGACTACAACTATAATTTTTTTCTCCTTAACAGAGCAATTCTATTTTCTGGAATCCAAAGTCCTGCTAGCGTAGTGAATGGCGTATGGTAGGTGATCCCTCCTCTGTCCTAAAACAACCCCTTCAGCAAAATCCGAGGCATACATCATGATCTCGAATTGGAGAGACCAATCAGACGGCTGAAGGATAGGTCTTTGTACAACCATATTCTTGATAGTATCAAATGACAAAAGATACTTATCGTCTACAAGGAACTCAGTGTCTTTCGTGAGAAGATCATTAAGTGTTCAGGCAATTCTGCGAAGTCATGAATGAACCGTCGGTGGAAATCAACTTGCCCCAGCAGTAAAGACCGCAACTGCTTCAGGTTGCATAGCGGATTGAGCTTCTTGATGATATCCACCTTGGCCGAATCGACCTTCATGCCCCTATTAGAGATTATATGATAAAGGATCATCCCGCAGGTTATCATAAAATGACTCTTCTCCAAAGATAAAACATGATTGACTTCTATACAACACTGAAGCACATGGTCTAGGCTAGAAAAGAAAGCATCAAAATCATCTTCATAGATCAAGAAGTCATCTATGAAGACCTCCAAAAATTCACCCATCATGTTTGAGAAAATGGAAATCATGCACATTTGGAATGTAGACTCGACAATACATAGACCAAAGGGCGTCCATCTATAAGCATACATTCCGAACGGACAGGTGAATGTCATTTTTTTCTTGGTCTTCGAGGGCAATGGCCACCTGATTATAACCACGAATACTAATCAAGAAAGAAGTAATGACTCTTCACAGCTAATCTTTGAATAATCTGATCAATGAATGGTAGTAGGAAGTGATCCTTATTGGTCGCCTCATTTAATCATTTGTAGTCCATGCAGACTGGCCAAGAAGTTGGTACTCGGGTAGTGATCTCTTCTATATCCTCATTGATAACTATAGTGATACCTGTCTTCTTGGGTACCACATGAAGTGGACTGACCCATTTAGAGTCGGAGATGGGATAGATAAAGTCGATGCTCCACCACTTGGAAATTTCCTTCATAATCACCTCTCAGAGATTTAGGTTTAGCTTGCATTGAAACTTACGAGATGGCTTGGCATCATCCTCTAAAAAGATATGGTGGGAGCAATGGGCCAGAGAAATCCCATGGAGATCTACTACTGACCATCTGATAGCCTTGCAGTTTCTCTCAATAACCTCCATCAGGAGAGAATCTTGGTCATCAGTCAAATCAGTAGAGATTATGACTGGAAACATGTTAGGCTCTCCTGCAAGGAATCAGTACTTCATACTCCGTGGTAACAGCTTCAGCTTTGGGTGGGTTGGAGTGGGTATATCTTGCTTCCTAAGGGTCTAAGTGAATGCAACCAGATCGTTGTGAGTAATCTCTCTCTGCTCATTTATGAAACCCAATTTCATCATCCTAATTCTCTATTATTAACCCCCTTGCTTAGGTTTTGTGTCAATAAAATCCAGATAATGTTCTGTAATTATCAGAGTCTTGAATAAATTAAAAACCACAAAAAATATCAAAACTAAAATCTGTGGTATTTTTAGCCTTAAAATACCCCTAAAAATTGTTTTGTACATACAGATGTCTCTTCTTCAGTTTTGGTCAATATGAAACTTGTAGATCTCAACAAGATCTACAACTTTCATGTTTTGAGTTTTCTCAAATTCGGCCATTATCACCCTCAAAAATCAAATTCTCTTTTGGAATAATCTGATTGGGCCGCATGGCCCGTTCTGGGTAAGCCACGTGGCACGTCCCCCTTGTCGCATCCGCCATCGCCCACAGTCGTCGGATCTTCATCTCAATCCAACAGTTAAGCTTTCTCCATGTACGCCCTTCATCACAGCCATCAGATCATCTCCAGGATTACATCATCACCGCATGTTTCCGCCTTTTCCTGCTCGCGCCACGTGTCAAGATCTTCTCCATCAGATCGGCGTTTGGAGCTGCAATCTCGATTACATTCCCGCTGTGTCTTCAGCCATTCGATCTGCACCTCCATCACATCACGGCCGTTCGCTTGCGCGTCAACTCCAAGGCGACACGTGGCATGTTCCATCTCCATTCGATCGTGTCGCCCGAGATCTCATCAGCGCCGTTCTTAAGCACCTCAATCCAGGCCTTTGGATCACATGATCCAACGGCCACGAACCCGTCGTCTACCTCGGTCACCCCACTCTCTCCACGATCTCCACCTCGTAGAACCCTTCCGCCCTTCCTATTTTCGCCACCCACTCTGACTACCTCTCCCCTCGCCAACCACCTCACGGTCCACCCCCATCATCCTTCATCCTCGCTAGCACGTCCACCCTCCATGATCTCCATCCAGTCGTCCCATAATCCCCTCGCAACCCACGTCCTCACCACCTGGACCGCCGAGCTCGATCTTCAAATACACCCCTCCCTCCTCTGATAGCCCTCGTCCACCTTTACGTGGGGCATGGCCCAGCCCTCCGCCACCTCCCAGTGATATGGGGAGGTGGCTAGAATGAGCGAAGACGACCAATGCCCCCGGTGAGACCCTCCGCCAAACTAGGCAGTGTTGCGGTGCCCAGCGCCCGCTCGAGCTCGCTGGGACGGCCGCCCAGTATGTGCGACGACCCCGAGGTCCTCCGATGACCTCGAGCCCAGGCCATTTCCTCCGCCCAACCTCAAGTAAGCCTTCTGATCCCTTCTGTATTTTTCATTTATTTTCTCTTAATTTGGTAGGCTGCTGCACCCATCTTCATCTTCCATTGAACCCCTTCCGATCTTCGCCAACACCCCATCGTTCACGTACGCTCCTCCGATCACCCAATCCCTCCTTCTTCGCCTCTGACCACTTCCGACCCACCTCATCTCCGATCGCCGGAGATCGAGATCCGGTTCCTCGCTCTCTTCGCTCGCACGGAACCCCGTCCCACTCACGCATACATGCACTTTGCTTCAGCTATGTACCTAACTCTGCAGGTCGATAACTGCTTCAATGGCCGGAGAGCTCGCTGGAGTGTTCTTGGCAAGAGCCATTTCTGCTAATGGAGTGTCGAAGGTCTCCGTCACGTATAGTTGTAGATCGACCAGGATTGGAGCTTCATCGCCGACCAGTTCAGACCATTAGCCAAGCTCCATCGATGTCTGTCACAAGTGGCGGAGCTGGAGCTCCTTCGCCGGAGCTCGGTTTCCGCCGCCAGCCGTAGAAGAAGGTGGAGGTGCAGCTGTCGTTGGATGGTCCTCTCTAGGGGATCATCCAACGGTCCAGATGAATCCACGTGGGCTATCAGCGTCTTCTTCAGGTACCGTTGGATCTCCAACATCCAACGGACTACGAAGAGCTATGTGTCAGAACCAGAGCACCTCCGACCCTCAGCATCCGAGCCATTAGGCTTGGAGTCCCGAGCCTACGCCAACCCTGCATCGACTCTGAGCCTACCATCCGAGCCTAGCCAAAGCTTCCAAAGCAGCACCGAGCCTCTGCCGCACCTGAGCCTTCTTCCGAACCTGGAGTAGCGCGTGCCTTGCACATGCTTTCTGGAGAATTTGCACAGAGGTCCTCCTAAGTTTCCTAAATTGCAGACAGGTCCTGCTACACGTGCAACTCACGCACGCCTGGGGATATTTGCACCTTGGCCCCTGTAGGTTTTAATAATTGCAAATATACCCCCGCGCATGTGGAATTTTTATAGGGAAGGCCTCGCACTTATTTTTATTGCATTTTAGTCCCTCCCAGGGACCTGTTTGTAGTTATCTTTTCATATTTTATTGCATTTATGCCCTTATCTTCATTATTGCATAACTTGAGCATCATGTTTCCGTTTCAGTTGATTTCAGTCTCATTTGAAAGCTTGTTTGATGTACTTTTTAATGGCATATTTAATCTTTCATCTTAGAGACATGATTTTTAATGTAATATTATGTTAGCAAAGTGTCTCTTATTATTCATTTATGCCTTGTTCACCTTGTCGATCAAGTTTGACACTTTAAGTAAATCTAAAATTAACTCATATTTAATTTGCTCATCATATTTATTCTGTTCTAGGGCATATTTTCATCGCATCTCATGGCATTTACTTGCATGATAAAATAAAATAAAAAATTGCATGTTTGTTTTAATGCATTATCCTTCATGCATACTTTGACCTATGATCATGTAACTCAACACTTAATTAGATAGATTAAAATATGGATAATTAGAGAAAGGCTCGTGTCCCTGAGTTCGACCTTGGTATCTTGCCAAGTAAAATAAATTGAACCAACTAATTCTTATTGAATTATCAATCAGATGGTCTTTGATGAGACTCATTTCGGCCCGACTACGATGACAATTTCAAGTGTTAATTCAACACTATTAAAGGGTCGATTTAATAGTTTATCAAATGGCGTCGTTGCCGGGGGCACAGCTCATTTCTTGTATTTTTTGGATTTTCATTTATTTTATTAAGTGTTTTTCTTTATAGGTCAAGATTATTAATTTGTCTTGCATTATAAAATTTTCGTCTCTATCGATCTCTAACCATAGTTTTTGTGGCAGGGCCCTTGATGATTCAAGGAGGTGAGGAGCAGGAGCTACCCACTATGAGGAGCCGCAGAAGCACGCTTGGAGCACGTCGAGAAGAAATAAAAAAAATGTCATTTTTGCATGTCATGTTATCTTGTAATAATTTGTCTTTTACAGCGGTCTTCGATCGAAGGCTCGCGATTGTAATCGAACGATTGTGGTTGTGTGGGGATCGTCCCCACTTGAGTGTCGATTCATGTGCTTGCTCGTAGGTAGGACACACCATTAATCAAAGACGCACTTAACCTCGCTTCACTTAGTTAAAATCAATAGACATTTTTCCTGCTAATAGAAGCATGTTAGGTGTGGCTTTTTTGATCGACTTGCATACATATTGATTTTGGTTTTCAAAACAGCCCAAGTTTTTCACGGATTTTCGCCAAGTCACTGCATGATTTCTCAATTAGCTTCGATCATGGTTTTATCGAATACTCGGCTTTTCTCGGTTTCCCCTCCTAGCTTGATCACCTAGGTTAATGGACAAGGGGAATGAACGGTAGACGATGATTTCTTGATTTATGTGCTAACCTTAATTCAGTGACAACCTTAAATAATAACTGAGACTGTTAATTGCAAGTCAACCTAAATGGAGTAAAATTTTGGTTTTGGGAGAGCAACACCCTCGTTTACGCATTGATTTTCACTTAACATTTTTTCTCCGCGTAAACATCAAATGTTTCATCACCAATAAAACCGAAAAGATAATAAACCAACCTCGGTTGGTTTCATGTGTGAGTTGGTGAAATTGAGGGTCTTGCTTGCTTGATTGAGCAATGTTTTCTTCGATACACTCCCCAAAGCCTTAGTCACTCCATTAATCTTCGTAGATTCATCCGCTAACTTGTATATCCACCCATCTTGTTCGTTCACCTTGGGTCCCTTCCAACATCAACTCTCATCTTTATACTTAGGCTAATCTCAGCCTAAGTATAGGGGGGACCCGAGTCCCTATGATTTTCTCCACTCTTCTTTCCTTGCCTTTATACTTAGGTTATTTCTAACCTAAGTATAGGGGGAGCCCCTCTTAGCTCCCATATATTCCTTTATATTTAATTGGACCTATGTACTTGTATCATCTAGTGCTATGAGGACATAGCAAAGTTTAAGTATAGGGGGGTATATTGTATATACAATATAATTACTTTAGCTATAATCTGAAAAATTTTAAAAAATTAAAACTTTTTGGCTAAAGTAAAACTCTTTGGACTAAGTGGACTCAAATGTTTTTCACGGCTTTTCCTATATTATGTTACGCAATTTTGATAAAAATATTTTTCGAAAATGATTTTTCCTTGTTTTGAAAAAATCTTTTGAAAATGTTTTGAAAACTTTTTATTTGTGTGACATGGTTTTGAAAATTTTCTATCTCTTTTCAAGGAAAGTTGAGTCTAACATTTGTTCTAACTCTTAATTAAAATCCTTAAAAACGAGAAATACCCAAAATCCTTTAGGAGCCGTTAGTGACTACTAAGCCTAATTAAGTAGCCACGTTCAGTGAGGGTTCGCCCTTAGCAGATTGGATGGTTTAGAGGACATCGCGTAAGGCCCCGTCCTCAAGCAACGGGCTTCGGCCTGTACATACATCCATACTGGCTGAATGCAGATGCTTAATTGAGTTTAGGCAGTCCTAATATCTCTTGAAGTCCAAAAAAAATTTTTTTTTTGAATGAAGGAGTTGGATTGATCCTCTACACTTACACTTCCACCCAGGACCTGAAATGATCAAGGAGACTTAGTTTTATGAGGTCTTTGAGATTTTAGGTTAACCAGCCTTAGCCATCAGGGTCTACTTAATCATCCACATTCCCCTAGGTTTTTAGATTTGCATGCTATATTCCATGCTTAGTCTCAGACAATAAGAATATGATCAACACATCACATGCACGACTGCGATTTTGAAGAGATGAGTTGACTTTTCACCTGAGGGATTGGGATTAGAAATTCAAGTTTGGATTTGATCTAATGATGCTCGAGGATGGGATAAAATCTTTGAAGGCTTCATGAAACCTGAGTGTCAGCAATTTTATCCAGTATGAGAACTTGGTTCTTATACTAATCTCTTGATATTGACCTAAGTGCTAGGGTGTGAAATAAATAAAAAAATGTTGATCAGTGTGTGCCAACTCTTGGTAAAAGTAGTGGAGCTAGACAAAATTATACAAATCAATGAAATGTCAAAGAAAAGCTCTCATTCCACAAAGTCAATTATCAAAAGAGCTTCCACCAAAGGCGAGCGCTCCCAACCATTTCAAAGTGTCCACTTGGACCACCGCTATTAGGACCAGGAGTCGGGCTTGCACCAAACAAGGGCTCTGCATCGTAAATGCTACAAGTCTGGGTGTCGAAGGTACGAAAGGTACTCAAAAGAGACACACCCCGGTGTATTCCCAGGAAAACAAGTGCAGACGGCTCCAACTTCTCTTGACGGACGCACTGATCAACACCAAAAAATGTGTTGCGTAAAAGACACTAGAGAGAATCCTTGTTCCAATGAGAGGGAGAGAAGAAATGACACAATCTCATGCCCTCCATTACTGGCCATCCATCTTCATTTTCTAATTCTGACAATGAAAGAGACGGTGGACTGGATGCAAGATTTGATTTATTCCCTAGTGTTGAGGATTGGGTCCTTAGGAGATTTTCTTGGACCAAGACTTTAGGTGACGATTTGACTCTACTCTCGGAATTGCAGTCAACACTAAATTTCATATCCTTTAGATTATATGTACATCAGAGAGAGTCTGGAGAATTAGAGGAATTGGGTGCCTCTTGATTAAGGCTAGGCTGAATTCTAGAATTTTGGACCTCTAAAGTTGAGTGATCTTGAATAAATTAGATCCTGTACTCACATGCACAAGGGGGTTAATCCAGCTTATTCATTTTCTTTGATGCTCGAGGACGAGCATAGTTTAAGTATAGGGGGTGATGAAACCCAATTTCATCATCTGAATTCTCTATTATTAACCCCCTGGTTTAGGTTTTGTGTCAATAAAATCCAGATAATGTCCACTAATTATCAGAGTCTTGAATAAATTATAAACCACAAAAAAATATCAAAACTAAAATCTTTGGTATTTTTAGCCTTAAAATACCCCTAAAAAATGTTTTGCACATACAGATGATCTCTTCTCCAGTTTTGGTCAACATGAAACTTGTAGATCTCATCAAGATCTACAACTTTCATGTTTTGAGTTTTCTCAAATTCGGCCATTATCACCCTCAAAAATCAAATTCTCTTTTGGAATAATCTGATTGGGCCACGTGGCCCGTTCTGGGTGAGCCATGTGGCCCGTCCCCCTTGTCTCATCCGCCATCGCCCACGGCCATTGGATCTTCATCTCGATCCAACGGTTGCGCTTTCTCCACGTATGCCATTCACCACAGCCATCAGATCAACTCCAGGATTACATCATCACCGCACGTTTCCGCCTTTTCCTGCTCACGCCACGTGTCAAGATCTTCACCATCAGATCGGCGTTTGGAGTAGCAATCTCGACATTACATTCCCGCTGTGTCTTCAGCCATTCGATCTACACCTCCATCACATCACGGCCATCCGCTTGTGCGTCAACTCCAAGGCGACACGTGCCATGTTCCATCTCCATTCCATCGTGTTGCCCGAGATCTCATCAGTGTCGTTCTTAAGCGCCTTGATCCAGGCCGTTGGACATGATCCATGCCGTTGGATCACATGATCCAATGGCCACGAACCCATCCGCCTCTCCCCACGATCTCCACCTCGCAGAACCCTTCCGCCCTTCCTATTTTTGCCACCCTCTCCGACCACCTCTCCCCTCGCCAACCACCTCACGATCCACCCCCATCATCCTTCATCCTCGTTGGCACGTCCACCCTCCATGATCTCCATCCAGTCATCCCATAATCCCCTCGCAACCCACGTTCTCACCACCTGGACTGCCGAGCTCGATCTTCATATACACCCCTCCCTCCTCTGATAGCCCTCATCCACCTTTACGTGGGGCATGGCCCAGCCCTCCGCCACCTCCCGGTGATAGGGGGAGGTGGTTGGATCGAGCGAAGACGACCAATTCCCCTGGTGAGACCCTCTGCCGAACAAGGCAGTGCTGCGGTGCCCAGCGCCTGCTCGAGCTCGCTGGGATGGCCGCCCAGTATGTGCGACGAACCCGAGGTCCTCTGATGACCTCGAGTCTAGGCCATTTCCTCCGCCCAACCTCAGGTAAGCCTTCTGATCCCTTCTATTTTTTTCATTTATTTTCTCTTAATTTGGTAGGCCGCTACACCCATCTTAATCTTCCATTGAACCCCTTCCGATCTTCGCCAACACCCCACCGTTCACGCGCACTCCTCCGATCACCCAATCCCTCCTTCTTCGCCTCTGACCACATCTGACCCACCTCATCTCCGATCGTCGGAGATCGAGCTCTGGTTCCTCGTTCTCTTCGCTCGCACGGAACCCCGTCCCACTCACGCATACATGCACTTTGCTTCGGTTATGTACCTAACTCTGCATGTCGATAACTTCTTCAATGGCCGGAGAGCTCGTCGGAGTGGTCTTGGCGAGAGCCATCTCTGCTATTGGAGTGTCAAGGGTCTCCGCCACATATAGCCATAGCTCGACCAGGATTGGAGCTTCATCGCCGACCAGTTCAGACCATTAGCCAAGCTCCATCGATGTCTGTCACAAGTGGCGGAGCGGGAGCTCCTTCGCCGGAGCTCAGTTTCCGCCGCCAGCCGCAGAAGAAGACGGAGGTGCAGCTACCGTTGGATGGTCCTTTCCAGGGTATCATCCAACGATCCAGATGAATCCATGTGGGCCATCAGCGCCTTCTTCAGATATTGTTGGATCTCCAACATACAACGGACTACGACAAGCCACGTGTCAGAACCAAAGCACCTCCGACCCTCAGCGTCCGAGCCATTAGGCTTGGAGTACCGAGCCTACGCCGACCCTGCATCGACTCTGAGCCTACCATCCGAGCCTAGCCAAAGCTTCCGAAGCAGCGCCGAGCCTCTACCGCACCTGAGCCTTCTTCCGAACCTGGAGTAGCGCGTGCCTTGCACGTGCTTTCTGGAGAATTTGCACAGAGGTCCTCCTAAGTTTCCTAAATTGCAGACAGGTCCTGCTACACGTGCAACTCACGTGCGCTTGGGGATATTTGCACCTTGGCCCCTGTAGGTTTTAATAATTGCAAATATACCCCTGCGTGTGTGGGATTTTTACAGGGAAGGCCTCGTACTTATTTTTATTGCATTTTAGTCCCTCCCAGGGACCTGTTTGTAGTTATCTTTTCAGGTTTTATTGCATTTATGTCCTTATCTTCATTGTTGCATAACTTGAGCATCATGTTTCCGTTTCAGTTGATTTCAGTTTCATTTGAAAGCTTGTTTGATGTAATTTTTAATGGCATATTTAATCTTTCATCTTGGAGACATGATTTTTAATGTAATATTATGTTAGCTAAGTGTCTCTTATTATTCACTTGTGCCTTGTTCACCTTGTCGATCAAGTTTGACACTTTTAGTAAATCTGAAATTAACTCATATTTAATTTGCTCATCATATTTATTCTGTTCTAGGGAATATTTTCATCGTATCTCAAGGCATTTACTTGCATGATAAAATAAAATAAAAAATTACATGTTTGTTTTAATGCATTGTACTTCATGCATACTTTGACCTATGATCTTGTAACTCAACACTTAATTAGGTAGATTAAAATCAGGATAATTAGAGAAAGTCTCATGTCCCAGAGTTCGACCTTGGTATCTTGCCAAGTAAAATAAATTGAACCATCTGATTGTTATTGAATTATCAATCAGATGGTCTTTGATGAGACCCATTTCGGCCCGACTGCGATGGCAATTTCAAGTGTTAATTCAACACTATTAAAGGGTCGATTTAGCAGTTTACCACTCATCTAATAGAGACTACCCTACTGATGATTGACATGACTGAACTGGCTCATTCCCCATACTGGATATAGGCTCTACAGAAATCAGACATGGAATGTACTCATCAAACTCATGACAATCAAAATCCATGTCTGAATCAGAGGGATCGCTATCTGAAACACAAGAAATGAACTCGTTCTCAGTAACAGAATCTACCTCCATAGCCTCAAAAGTGTCCTTCTCCTCGAGTGATCTCTCTTAACTCTCATCAACTGGTGATTGGAAAATCAAAGCCTCTGAAGTTGTGACAAGAAAACGTGAAATCGGATATGCCCAAACTACTTCATCATCTGTTATTACAAAATCTCACTCATGGTAGATGTCTCACTCTGTATCTAATGTTTGCTCTGAGCTGTCTCTGGCGATGGAATCCTCGATCATCTCCATTTGTATACTTTTGAACCTCAATGCGAAAGTACACCTTCCTGCTAACATAATTAGACACGGCCTTTGCAGTCTCTAGAAAAGGTCAGGCTAATATGATCGGGGTGTCGGTCACATATTCAGGGACCTCCATGTCTAACATGATGAAATCCATGAGGAATTGCAAACCCTAAATGGTGACGACAATGTCCTTTAGCAACCCCTTCAGCCTCTTGATCGATCTATCAGCAAACTGAAGAACTATCATGCTTGGTCTAAGAGGCCCAAACTCGAACTTATTGAGCAAAGCAGAAGGAAGAATGTTAATCGAAGAATCGTTGTCTAATAGAGTACAATCATGTCTTTGCTCCTGAATCTAACATCTGACATATGGAGCGCCTATATCTGGACTCTTGGATGGAAGTTTGTTCTGGATCGCATAGCATGTATCCTTGGTTGGCACATGAATATCTGAATAATGGTTGCACCTCTTCTTCTCACAGATTGTGGTCTTCTATCTAAGGCTCTTCTGGAAGAGAGGTATATGTGCCAAGGCCTTTGAAAGAGTCAATGGATCTGGAATATGTCAATCATGCTCTTGCTGAACTCCATAAGTTCTCTCTTTTTGGAATTTCCCTTTTTATTTCCCTTTCCTGAGTAGAGTACTTGAGGAAAAGGAACATATGGACCCTCCTTAGAAGTATGAGGGTAAAATCTGAGAACATGTCTCTTAGCATGTGTATGACCAGCATCAACCAAATCATCAGCATCACAACAATATGAACTAGTAGTAGAAGAAGAAACCTTTCTTTTATTTTTATTTTTGGATTTTCTGTTTTGTATATGTTTTTGGATTTTCATATCCTCATCACTGAATACAAAAGAGGGAAATACAACACGTTTATTTGTAGGAGAAATCTTAGTGGCATCAGAACCACCATTAGCATCTAGACTAGAGGCATCAGCACTACTCTCTGGCTTAAAAAGTCTTGTGGCATCAGTACCACCATCTACATCTGGATATATACAACGACATCAGCATCGTCCTCCCGATCGTCAGGGTTGGTGGCATCATCACTACCGTCAACAACTAGTATTACAGTATGAACTCCTCAATACCACTCTCTGACTCATCTGGCTCGCCTGAATCTACATGTGTATCCGCTCCTTGCCTAGATGAGGCACCGTGGATGGAACTCTACTGCTCCTAGGTGCCACAAAATAAGAATCAGATGAAAAAGAACAACATCAAGTACCTCACTCAAGGTGGTAGACTCTATCAACTATACATACTCGGAATTTCTCTTCAGATTGTTCGGGTTCGACTCTATCTGAACCGGAATGGCGGCCTTACCCTTGATGATCCAAATCATGTCATGCCTGAACTTATCCATCTCGCTCATGAAAATTTTGTGCTTCTCTGAAATCATACACGTGAGATCCTCTAAAGATGGATTCTCATAAGAAGGAGTATGAGACCTGAATGAGTTGCCTCACTGGAACTGAGACGGCTGAGTAAACTCTTGTTGCTGCTAGGAATGGGAATGAGGAGATTATTGGGAACATGTGTGATGAGCTGGATGTGCACTTTGCCTCCACTATGTACTATGGTATGGTGGATGAGGATCGGGTTGGGCATGCTTTCTACCCTGCCATGGATGTTCCTGAGGCTACTGTTGGGATGAAGCACCTCCTGTAGATCAATAGAAACTGGGGTGATTGAAGAATCTCCATTTCATCACCTTTATTCTATCATTTTGGCCTAAAAATCCTAGTAAATGTGTGTAAATACCCTTAATTCGTGCATTTTAGCGTTCATGCATTATTGTACAAAATGTGTTTAAATATTGTTTTTAATGCTAAAATTATAGAATAAAGAAAAGAAAAGAAAATGACTAATATTGAAGATGTTTTATGACCCAAAACCCCAAGACCTAGGCATCTTGATGACTAGATCAACAAGGAATAAAGTAGGGGGAGATAAGGGTCCAAAATACAATAAAACTCCCTTTTTATTTATTCATTCTTTAATCATCTTCGGACCTATTTTATTTTCCATTTTTTATTCCTCAAATAAAGAAACTTTTACATGAAAGTTGTAGATATTAAAATATAGAAAAATATAAAATTGATTTCATACAAAATAATATACAAAGAAAAAGTTATACTCGGAATAATTTTCCAAAATCCCAACTTCCCAGACCCATATCTTTCAAATAAAAAACAAAATATATCAAATCACCTTTAAATGTATATAACTTTTAATAAGATATTTAATGAAGTGGTTTCATATTTTTTGGAGTTAAGGTGTGAAAGTTAGGTTTTGGACCCCTATTTTATAGTTTACCCGATTAAAATAGACATTTTATTTATTATTCGTTATTTTTATAATTTTATATTTCTATAATTTTGTAAATATTATTAATAATATATGTTCATATTAAAATATGAATAAAAACATAAACAAAACATAAAAATAAATTAGGTATATAAAATGCATAGATGAAATAACTATATAATAAATAGACTTATTTAATTAAGTGTATATATTACATCAGAAAAATATATTTATGTATATAAAAATAAGTTGTAAATATATAAATAAGAAAAGAAAATAATGAAATTAAATATACAAAATAAAAATAAAAGACCAAAATACATAGATAAATATACATATATATATAAACCCTAAAAAGTTACTTGTAATTATATATATCTAAAAAGTAAATAAAAATAATAATAAATCACTTTGAAAAATAATAAATATTTCCATTTTATAACTTAAAATTAATAAAATTATTTTATATTTTTTATTTAGTTCTTAATTATTTTCAGGTTAGTTTTTCCTGGTCAGTCCACGTGGACCAACCAGGAGGCCTGGCGTGTTGACCGTAAGGCAACTGCCTGTACTTGACACTCGCCTATTCTGGCAGTCACGAGGATCCCACTTTCTCAAATTTTTTTGCAATGATGCGCCGCTCGAGGAGACTTTGACCCTTCAGAAGAATTGGTCCCTATATCTCCATGTTATGTGCCCACCCTCTGATTTGTTCTGACATTCTTCGATACACAGGTGACCTCGCTGATGAATCTGTGATTCATTACTTCAAAAGTCAAAAATAGAGCCTTGTTCCCGAGTAAATAGAGGCATATTTCCCTTTATAATGCATAAATAGCATTCATGCATGCATACATAATACATGCATTTTAGCAGACCATTTGCATTTAAATAAGAAGCCAAAACCCCTTGTAAAATATCCATTTACCAAAATAACCTCTTCCTTATAATATGTACTCCATAGTTAATAATATAAGGAAGAAAGCCAAAAATCCCCCTTGTAAAATAGCCAATAAAGCCCTAGAATCCCTGGATCAGAAAATACACATAAATCCCTCATACAAACTCCGAAATAGGTCTACTCACTCTTAGAATACTACACTTTAAAAGACCTTTAAAATGAGACTAATTTCATCCAATTTGGAGCTCGTATGAGAAAGTTGGGTTTTTGGGCCTCTTTGTATACTACAAATATGTATAAATTGTATCTTTGTATTTTTGTATCAAACTTGACCTCATCTCCGTCTTTGATCAACACGAAACTTGTAGATCTCATCAAGATCTACAACTTTTATGTTTGGAGTTTCTTCAAATTCGGCTCCATCCTCTCTCTACCTTCATTTTTTTGGTCCAGCCAATCACAGCAGGCCACGTGGCGCCCTCTGGTTGCGCCACGTAGCCCGCTGCCCTTACCTCATCCGCCCGCAGCCACAGCCGTTGGATTACTGATGGCGCACGGGTACTCCAAAAGGATCACTATGAATAAATAATACAAGAGTTGTCGCTGAGGCGACCGCTCATGGAACACCCGGGTGTCAATCAACAATTAACCCACAACAACAGAATACATCAATGAAGTTCAAAAAGAAATGTGAATTAATCTTTATTTACTCTACCAAAAAAATGTATAGGGAACAAGCATGTAGAGGTCGAACCACAGAGAGCAATACGAAAATGCATGCGCCTACATGTGCATATTAGTCATCCTTGTGTGCAGTGGGTTTTTAATTAATTAAATATATATTTTTTATTTTATTTATTGTTATTATAATATATATATATGGATAACAATAATATAATTGGATAATATATATTTATATATGTACTATATTTAAGATAAAGATGTATGGATACCATAGAGGGTTGGTATATACCTACAATATATATATATAGGTCGATATAAGTACAATAGACTATATATATATTCTTTTTTTTTGTTTTTATAAATAATAATAATAAATAAATATAATAATACATATAAATAACTGGATATATATATATATATATTTATATATTATACATATATATATATATATTTTTTCTTTCTTTTTAGGAAATACCTATATATACATAAAGTGGTACTATAATATTTACAAAAATACTTAAAATAGTCAAAAATCAAGGAGTAAAGTCTTTTTGGGTTTTTCATCATATTTTACTGTTTTTGTGATTTTTGGGGGATTTTTTAGAATAATTTTAGTATTTTTTAAATAGCTAAATAATAGTAAGCAGTGGAATAAGGTCTGGCTGTAATAAAAATGAACATTAAAAATAGTTACAAGCCTCAGAAATTTTCCACCCTATTTTTCTAATAAAGATAATAAAATGTAGCATAAATAAGGCCTGAGTTTATATTTTTCTGATTTTTCTGTGAGTTTTTATATTTTTTTGAAGTTTTTGAGTATTTTTGGATTTTTGAGATTTTCCTTTTGAGATTTTAGGGATTTTTGGACTGACACTAACATAGTTCAAAATACACCATAGGGAATTTTTTTCGGAATTTTTCAATGCATTTTGATATTATTTTGGGATTTTCTCAGTTAGACAGTGAATAAAGGACATGTTTTTGATTTTTAATAAATGCACAAATGAGACAAAATGAAAAATTAAAAATATGGCATGCAAGTTCAACCCAACAGTAGCTTAAGTCTATTTTTGCAATATTTTTCGAATTAATATAGCGCACAAAATAAATAGACAAAGCATTCAAAAATTAAATGGCCTGGCAGGGGTATTTTTGCAAATAAAATAGTTCGCAAGGGCATTCATGGAAAAATTACAATAAAAATACATGTGACTTTTTAATTCCAGGACCATTTAATAAATACAAGGACCCGGCGGGGCCTAACTGCAAATTTTACACGCCTCACGTGGTGCTCCACGTGCGGCGTATAAGGATTAAAATGCAAATATTAAAACTACAGGGGGACTTCTATAAATTACACAATTTATATACATAGTAACTTTTTATTTTTGGGGTTAAACTATAAATACAAAAAGCTGAGGGGGTCGAATATGAAATTTACCCCCAAACACGCGCGTGATCCAACGGCATCGAGCGCGCCACTTGTCCACGTGTCGAGCCCTCGGCGCTCGATACCCCTTCGACGATATGCGGCCGAGATTGAATCTGAGGTCTGATCGCACGGCCCAGGCTTGTGCTAGATGGACGGCTCTGATTAGAACTGGAGCCGTCCCCTTCATCCAACGGCTGCTGCTTCTCACGAAGAACAGGGAAGAACGGCTGACTTCCCTGACTTCGATCGGTGATATCTCCGCCTCCAGGCGCTCCATGTTGCTGCTGGTGGCCTCCAGGCGTCCGGCAAGGCGGTGCGCATCGTTCAAGATACTCCAGAAGGTCCAGGGCCCCCTGGATCGGTTGAACGAGCTCGGAGAAGAGAGGGGGGTCCTGGGACCTCGCAGGGACTATGATCGAGCCCCAGAGGGCTCCGTTTAGCTTGAGACCTGCACCACAAAATTGAGGGCTCGAGGGGGTTTTCCTCGACCAGGGGTTCAGGGTAAAAGAGTAGGGGAGGGTGGAGGGCGGCGAGGTCCGGCGAAGCGGAGGAGGGTGACCTCGATTCGCAGAGCAGGGCGAGCTCTGGATGATCAGAAACGTGGGCTGAGTGTAGAATGCGTAGGGGAAGGCGATGAGGTGGAGCAAAGGGTCGGATAGCGTGCCGATCAGGGAAGAGAGGTTC
The DNA here is from genome assembly GCA_037367405.1 of Ottelia alismoides. Lineage (NCBI taxonomy): Eukaryota > Viridiplantae > Streptophyta > Magnoliopsida > Alismatales > Hydrocharitaceae > Ottelia > Ottelia alismoides. The sequence goes on along the minus strand of JAZKJV010004472.1, from coordinate 141,802 downwards.
GCCGGAGCTAAACTCCGGCGAACTTCGATCTTGGACTAATCGAGCACCTGAGGCTCTACTGATTACTCTAAAAGCTAAACTACAGAGTAAAAACTAAAACTAAGCTAAAAACGAGAAGAAATCAGCTCTTATACCTGGTTGGCGACCAGGGAGCGGGACCTCCGGCGAGCGGCGGCCGTGGGCACTCCTCGCGACTCCTCCGACCGTCTGAAGCCTCCAGGAGAACCCTCCTGTCACAAGGATCCTCGAGAACTGGAAAAGATGGTGGAAAATCGACCGAAGGGAGGCCCAAAAAACGGGAGGAAGTCGAAGGTCTTATTTATAAACAAAGTATGCGCCCTTATTGGCCGGCGAATCATGACGAATCTGGGCTATGTACAAGGGACCATGGGATTGGGCGTGATTCTTGGATGTACAAGGAACAATTTTCATGAAGGGTCTTATCGTCCTCGAGCTGCAAAAATCGCGTGAAAAATCGGGGAAACAGGGCCTCTCGTGACTTGTCAGAGGGGTAGGTAGGGTATGAAGAGTTGACCCGAGGTCAACCCTTTGCGGCCTGCGATTGGTCCACGCAGGCCGCTAGAAGACAAAACAGCAAGGGTTAATATAGATTAATTATTTTAAATTAGTAAATGATTTTATTATTTTTTGAGTATAAAATAAAAAAATGTTTATTATTTTATGTAGTATTTATTTGTGATTTTTATTGAATTTTTCAAGGTGTTTTATTATAGTTTTATTTGAATAATATGTATATGTAAGTATTTCCATGTATTTTGTTTTTAATTTGTTTATTTTCTTTTATTATTTTATTGGCTTATTTTATAAATTTATATTTTTTTTTATGAGTATAAAGGTATTTTCATTTGATTTTTATGAGTTTATTTATATTTTTGAATAAATAGGTATAGGTGTATGTAGGTATACTTATAGGTGTTTTATCTATGTATTTTGTACACTTAATTTAGTTATTGTATTTTATTGATTTTTATTTTGGGTTTGTGTTTTTAATGAGTTATTTATAATGTATACCTGATTAAAATAATAACTGAATAAAATCCTTTTTTATTTATATATAGGCATACAGCATTGTTATTTTTGTCTATGAATTTGTGGACTTATTTTATTTTACAAATTATTTTGTTTTTATGTACTTTCTAATATGTGTATGCATTATATACATTATTTACAAAATTATAAAAAAAATATTAATTTACACAATAAAATGAATATTTTAATCATTCCTATATACAAGAAGGGTCAAAAACCTGACTTCTGCATATGGACTCCAAAAATTATGAAACCAATTTTATAAAATAGTTCATGGAATGCTATATACAATTAAAGGTGAGTTTGGGTGATTTGGAGTCTTTATTTGCAAGATATGGGTCTGTGAAGTTGAGATTTTGGCTTTTTATTCTGTGTATAAAATGTACAATGGGTATTATTTTTACACAAACTCAATTTTGTATTTCTATTTACATTATTATTTACAACTTTTATGTACAAAGTTTCTTTATTTGATGAATAAATAATTATATACAAAATAGATGCCAAAAATGCATAAATAAATGAATTAATAAATGAAGTACTTATTGTATACTGGCCCTTATCTCCCCCTACTTTATTCCTTGTCGACCAATTCCATGTTGGCTTTGGTCTCGGGGTTAGGGTCATAAAATATTTGCAATATTTTATTCCTTTTTCTTTTCTTCTCTTTATTCTATAATTTTGACATTAAAAACCTTATTTTATGTACCCTTAATACAATGAATATTAGGTGCTATTATGTACAAATAGATGCTATTTACATGCATTTGTTGGGGTTTTTAAGGCCAAAATAATAGAATAAAGGTGACGAAATGGAGATTCATCACCCCCCTATACTTGCCTTTGCTAGTCCCCTAGCAAACACTTATGCAATAAGTACAAAAAGAATACAGAAAAGAAAAAGGAAAATGAAAGAAATCTAGAGTGAATAGGGATGCTTTCAGTGCAATGCATGTCCCTACAAAGTCTGAATTTGGAGCTACTGTCAGACCTTGGGTGTGAATGTGTGTGGAACCTAGTCGGGAACCAGCTCTAAATACAACAGCCTTCGATAGTTACAGGACGCGGTTCAACCTACCTCAACAGCCGGGTCAGAACCAGTCTACATCATACGCAAACCCTTATAACTATGAATCTGACTTGTATGGTGTAAGTGATAGTGGCTCTCCCCAACTGAAATGATAAAAGAACTGACTTCTCCAGAATGACAACCCAATGATTCCCCAATCCAACGGCTCTTTCCTCGAGGAGCAGGGTATTCCCTTCTAAGTTCAAGTGGCAACCAGCTCAAGAGAAGGGGGTGAAGAGAAGAATGGACGGTAGCCAGTGTAGCTACCTATCCCGGGATGCAAGACCAGTGTAGTCAAGTCATCCAGCTGCAGGCTCACATATTTGTCTTTGGAACACACGCTTGCTTATTGACTTTGTACATACTTTGCAGGCATTTTATTTTTGTACAGGCCTGACCATTTTTTTTTTTTAACATACTATTCTCAGCAGCATTTACATAAGGAGTTTTTCCTCTTGAGCCAGTAGACTATCCCTCTTTTGAAGCTTTATCGCAACCCACAATCTCCTGTCTTTAGACCTCATGGCTATTGGACCAGGTTGGGGTGCACTTCCCTCCCTAGAAGAGGACGAATGTTTCCACCCGTGTGCGTCTCAGACTGGCAAATCCAACCCCCTCACCACTCCAACTGAGTTGAGCCAAGTGAACAGTGCAAGTGTCCAAGTTAGGTCACGGTCGGCAAGAGTCGTACGTGAGTCTCGAAAAGTTCTAGTTAGTCCACTGAGGTGACTTGAACCCAGCCCTGATTTCTCAAAGAATTAAGTATGTATAGACCTGAAGTACTTTAAACCTAGTTCCCATAAGGTTCCAGTGCAGTTAGGTGCGGTAAGGTTCAACCAGGCTCCAATTTGAGACTTCATTAGACTGATTCAATCATCAAGCTCACTCAAAAAGAATATGAATGGTATGCTTATGCTATGCACACTGAATGATGCAAATTTTTCACAAAAAGTTTGGAAAGAATCAAAGAATGTTTTTACACAAAGAATTTTTGCAAATAAACTAAGAACTGGACATACACAAAAAGTATATACAGTTATTTACACGGGTGTGCTGCTATATTCACAAAATTTAGGCATTTCTAAAAGCTTAACAGGTTTGAAGTAGTTTATTTAGACATGTACAGATAGAATTGTATGTGTCTTATTTCTGATTTACAAGTGTCTGCAATAGTGTTCTTATTAGCTTTGGAAAATAATTTTGCAAACTATAGTACACGATAATTTTTGGAATCGTTTACACACATTTGAAAACTATTTTTGCAAAGATTTTTCACACTATATACATAGAATTTTCACAATAATTTTACCAAGCATTTTTTGCAAAATATTTGCACAGAGGTTTTTCAAATCTTTTCTTTCACACAAAGAAAAAGTTTTTCAATCAACACAGTTTCACATATTTGAAATCATTTCACATCAATTTTTTCAAAACTGGTCACACTAATTTTCAAATCATACTGTATAGGTACCTGATTTATTTAATCAGTATGTACAAAAGAAGAAAAAATGTATTTGATGTATAATATGGTTTGGGTCCTTATGGACTTTATTTGGGCTTATTCATTATGAGAGATTTTTGTGCGGACTCCTCAGACTTATTTGAGAATCATTTTCACAAGGGTTTTGAAAACTATTAGTCCAAAATAATTTTTGCAAACATGTTCACGCATTTGAAAATCTTTTTACAAAGGTTTTACACAGCATAGGTAGATTTTTCAAATCAATTTTTCAATCAAATTTTCACAATCATTTGCACACTAATTTTCACACATTTTGCTTCCACTCAAAGAAAATAGGTTTTACACACAAAACTAATTTTTTCAAACGTTGAATACATGTACACACTATTTTCAAGCAAATTTCACAAGATTTTTCAAAAGAGAATGTTTCGCACAAAATATTTTTCTGACTCAATAATCAGTATAATTACAAAGAGTCTGAGGAACTCACAATCATCTTTCATTATTATAGAGCCACTTTTTACATTTTATTTTATGATGAAGTGGTCTTTTATTTTTCAGTATGAGTTATGGCTTTTAGTATATACATGGTATATACGACCCCCCTATACTTAGCTTGAGCTATGTCCTCATAGATTGAAAGGAAAAAGCAAAGACATAACTCGTACTGAGTATAGACAGATCTAAAGAATAGATATGAATAAAATGAATGAATGAGAAGTTGACCGTCCCCCCTATACTTAGGATCAAATGATCCGAAGTATAGCAGACTGTACAAAAAGCAGGGAGGGTCAAGGGTGGAAATACACAGATCGTACTCAGATTGTCTCCCCCTATACTTAGGGTAAGATACTCCTAAGTATAGACAAGAAGAGGAGACAATGGAGAGGATCGGAATGAAATGAAAAGCTTTAGGTGCACGTCCCCCTATACTTAGGACAAAGTACGTCCTAAGGATAGAAAACCTGTCTTACAAGGGCGACACCTTTTTAAGATAGAAATAGAAAATAGAAAAGGAAAAGAAGAAAAGAAGAAAATCAGATGAACAGTTGTTGAATTGCATAATCTGAATCTTTCGATGCCGCAGGTGCTGTAGAGATGTCATCATGGTGCATGAGCTGAACGGAGTCAACAACGGCCAGGAATGTGTCTGGTTCGAGGTAAGGCTTCAGTAGTTGGCCGTTGACGACGAATGGCTGTGCGTCAGGGGACAATTCTGATATAGCAATGCTTCCATTGTCACGCACTTCACAAACTCTAAATGGCCCTGTCCACTTACTCTTCAATTTGCCTGGGAATATCCGCAACTTTGCATCAAATAACCACACTTTCTGTCCAACATCAAAGGTCTTTTGTCTGATGTGCCGGTCGTGCCAGCGTTTCACCTTCTCCTTGTACATCAAGGTGTTATCGTATGCATAGTCTCGAAATTCCAAGAGCTTGTTCAGATCATCTTTTCTCTTCTGACCACTTTTACGTGAGTCCAAATTACAGCTGTTGATTGCCCATAAAGATTTGTGAATTAATTCCATGGGCAGATGGCACGGCTTCCCATATACAAGATGATAGGGCGACATGCCCAAGGGATACTTGTAGGCTGTTCGGTAAGCCCATAGGACCGAGTCCAAGAGTTGAGACCAGTCCTTTCTGTTTGGCCTAACAAGTTTTTGCAGAATAGTCTTGATTTCTCTGTTTGATAACTCCGCCATGCCATTGGTCTGAGGGTGATAAGGAGACGCGACACGATGGTCGATGCCGTACTCCCTTCGTTAACTTCTTGACCTCTTTGTTAATGAAGTGGCTACCCCCGTCTGATATAAGGATTTTTGGTATCCCGAACCGCAAAATGATGTTCTTCTTCAGAAACTGGCAAACTGTTTTGCTGTCGGCGGCTCGAGCAGGGATAGCTTCAACTCAACGACTCACGTAATCGACGGCAAGGAGGATGTGCTCAAAACCTTGACTGTTAGGGAAAGGTCCCATGAAGTCAATGCCCCATGCATCGAAAACGTCTGCTATCTGAATGATTTTCAGGGGCATTGAGTCTTTGGCAGTTAGTGTTCCCTTCAATCTCTGACAGTCAATGCATCTTTTGACGAATTCCGCTGCATCCTTGAATAAGGTGGGCCACCAGAGGCCACACTGTAGAACTTTGGCTGTCGTCCGATCTTCAGAGTGATGTCCACCAGATTCGAGCGAATGACAATGCTCGAGGACACTATATTGCTCCGTCTGAGGAATGCACCTACGCCAAATACAATCTGCTCCTTCTCTGAATAAAAGAGGATCTTCCCATTGGTAGAAGCGGATGGTCGACATGAATTTGTTCTTTTGGTTCTTCGTCCAATCCGATGGTGTTACCCCAGAGATGAGGTAGTTGACTATATCTGCATACCAAGGAAGAGAATCCACTGCTAATATGGCTTCGTCAGGAAAGGTTTCTGTGATAGGTGCATTGTTCAGAGGAGACTCATGTTGCTCTATTCTGGAGAGGTGATCTGCTACCACATTCTGAACTCCAGGCTTGTCCTTTATTTCCAGATCGAATTCCTGGAGGAGAAGGATCCAACGAATCAGTCTTGGCTTGGCATCCTTCTTCTGTTGTAAGTACCGGATAGCAGAGTGGTCTGTACAGATTGTGACTTTTGATCCCAGCAAATAGGATCGGAACTTCTCTAAGGCAAAAACCACAGCCAGCAACTCTTTCTCTGTCACTGTATAATTCCTTTGAGCTTCATCCAATGTTCTGCTGGCATAGTGAATGGCGTAGGGCGCTTTGTCTTTCCTCTGCCCTAGAACAGCTCCGACTGCGAAGTCTGACGCATCGGTCATTATCTCAAATGGAAGAGTCCAGTCGGGAGGCTGCAAGATTGGAGCATGCGTGATAAGCTCCTTCAACTGATTGAAAGCAAGCAGAACTGGCTGATCAACGATGAACTCGGTTTCCTTGCACAAAAGTTCTGTCAGAGGTCAGGCAATGCGGCTGAAATCTTTGATAAATCGTCTGTAGAATCCCACATGCCCCAGAAATGACCTCACATTCTTAACTGACTGAGGTGGCTGGAGATTTGAAATGACATCCACCTTTGCCGGGTCGACCTCCATGCCACGTTTGGAAACGACATGGCCCAGCACAATACCCTCAGTGACCATAAAGTGGCTCTTTTCCCATGAGAGCACTAAGTTGACTTCTCGGCATTTCTGAAGCACTCGGTCTAGGTGTTCAAGGCAAGAATCGAAACCATCACCATAGACAGAGAAATCATCCATGAACACCTCGAGAAAACTGCCTACCATCTCGGCGAAGACCGCTAACATGCATCTTTGGAAGGTTGCAGGTGCATTGCACAATCCAAAGGGCATTCTCTTGAAGGCATAGGTGCCAAACGGGCAAGTGAAGGTAGTCTTCTCTTGATCCTCAGGGGCGATCGCCACTTGGTTGTACCCGGAGTACCCATCCAGAAAGCAGAAGAACTCCTTGCCTGCTAATCTCTCCAAAACTTGATCAATGAATGGCAAGGGGAAGTGGTCCTTCTTGGTTGCTGCATTAAGACGGCGGTAGTCAACATACACCCGCCAGGAGGTTGGCACCCGAGTAGAAATTTCCTCTCCTTTATCATTTGTAACCACGGTAAGCCCCGATTTCTTGGGAACAACATGCAGCGGGCTTACCCATTTTGAATCGGAGATAGGATAGATGAAGCCTGCATCACACCACTTCGTGATTTCTTTCATGACGACGTCCCGAAGGTTAGGGTTTAGCCTTCGTTGGAATTCGCGAGATGGCTTAGCATCTTCTTCTAGATAGATGTGGTGTGAGCACAGAGCTGGATTTATCCCTCGGAGATCTGATACGTTCCAACCAAGTGCCTTGCGGTTCTTTTCTAGAACCTCGAGAAGTTGAGATTCCTGATCTGGTGCCAGCCTGCTGCTGATGATGACCGGATACATTTGTTCTTCACCCGCAAGGAAAGCATACTTCAGGCCTGCAGGAAGTGGCTTGAGTTCTGGTTTTGATCTGTCCACTTTATCTGTTACTTCTAATACCATGCTGGTGGTGGACTGTACTTCCTTGCGATACTTACCATCCTCAGCTTCTTGTTGAGATCTCGGTGATGCACCGAACGGTTCTGCGCTGAGCTGATCATGTTCGGTCTGGAGTGAATGCTCAAGAAGATGCGCCTGCATCTGAGAATCTGTCTCCCAAGAATCAACGGAGCATATGCTTACTGCGCTTTCCAAGTCCTCCTCAAGAGTGAGGGTTTCTCGGGTCCATGAATCATCCAAAGATAAGGCGGAGTCTCTGATCTCTGCAATGAAATCGCAGTCTGCTTCTGATGCGGCCTGGCTCTCATCAGTTGCGGTATTCGGTTCTTTGTTCATGTTTATCGTGATTCGCTGGGTGTTAGAGCTGAAAGTGATCTTCCCAGACCCGTAATCAACCACGGCGCCTGAAGTACGAAGGAATGGTCTGCCAAGGATGATAGGGGTCTGTAGCAAGGGGGCAGGCGATTCCATATCAAGGACTACAAAGTCAGCTGGGAATTTCATTTCCTACACTTTAACTATCACGTCTTCCAAGAGACCTCGGGGCCGCTTGACGGATCGGTCAGCGAACTGAAGGATCATGCGTGTTTGCTTGAGCGGTCCCAGCCCGAATTCCTGCATTATGGACGAGGGCAGAAGGTTGATGGAAGAACCACTGTCCAGAAGGGTGCGCTCGAAGACCTGATCAAAAATCTCGCAACTGATAAGGGGTGCTCCTGTGTCTTGCTTTTTCTGCGGGAGATTACTGATAGCTGCTACCGTGGCCAAGGTGAGGACATGTTTCTCAACTTGCTGGCATCTGTTCTTTCTTGACGGGCGATGCTTGGTGGTACATACCTCCTTCAGTCCTTTCTTCACAGCTGGCATGTACTCCACGGCTTTCAATAAGGGAATCTCAACAGTCAATTTATCCAAAATATCCACAACACCTGGATCAGACAATGCATTTTTTCGTTTTGCAATTTTTTTGGATTTTTGAATTGCATGAGGAAAAGGAATATGTACATCACGATCAGGAAAATAAAAGTTCTTATTTACGTCAAAATCTTCGCCCACAGGATGTCGTACATCCGAACTACAAAAAGGAATACAATCTGGATCTTGGCCTGCTGATGCTGCTGGGCGATCAAAAAGGGTAGCGTCTGCTCCATCGGCTGGCGAGGGATCAGCGGCTGCTGGTGGCTCCTCCATTGTTGGCACGTCTTCGCTTCTGCTACGAGCTTGTTTTTGTTGATTTTGCTTTTGTTGATTTTTTTGTATTTTTGGCTGAGGTTGATGCTGGTATGGCACGACGGCTGTACTGGCTTCTCCTTCCTCTTCCTTCTCACCCGCCCCTGTGGCTGGCACGGCTGATGCGGAAGATGACGATCCACCTGTTTCTTTATTTACCCCACTTGTAGTAGCAGGCGGAGGCAAGGCCCTATCGCTCCTGAGAGTAACAGCATTAGAATAAACAGTAGTATCATTACCAGATACGGACAGGACATTACATTCTACCTGCTTTTTTTTCTTGAAATTATTGGGGTTTGCCTCGACATGAGCCGGGATGGTGGTTCGGGTGGCAGTCAGGTTGTCAAGGCGCTTTGTCATTTCTGCTAGCCCTTTAACAAGCTGGGCCAGACAATCCATAGTGGGATTAGTAGGGGATACATCTGAAGATTCAGCGTGTAGATCACGCTGTTGTTGGTTAGATGGGTGGGGATGCTGTTGCTGGTGGTGTTGTGGTGGTGGAGCAGGAAGTTGAAGCTGTTGGTATGGTGGAGGTGGATACTGCTGGTATGGTTGAGGCTGAGCAGCCGCATACTGGTGATACGGTTGTGGGTGGCGGTACTGCGGCTGGTGGTAAGGAAAATTCTGCCTCCATTGGTGTGCAAACTGGGAGGCTGCTGGTGTTGCTGGTGAGGTTGAGAGGTTTTGCCAAAACGACCACCCTGAGGTTGGTGGTACTGTCGGTTGGCAAATTGCTGACCCTGGGGTTGTCCCTGAGGACGGGTCGGCTGTGCATCTTTGTCCATACCCCATTGACTTCTTGGATCAGGGGTGGTGGTGGAAAAAATGGATCAGAAATAGAAAGGAACTCTGGCTGGTATACGACCATCTACTGCTGCAGCTGGCCTTGGTCGGGCGCCTGCACGTAGTACACGTGCTGGACCGCCGGTGGCTGCTGGCTCGGCTGAGGCTGATGCTGCGGTTGCTGCTCGTCCTTCTTCTCAGCAGGAGCGTCTGATGGTGTCGCCGACTGGACAGAGTTAATCGTACCGACCAACAGCTCGAGGTACTTGTTGATCTGATCGAGCTTATCCAGGTTCTGGGTCCTCTTCTCGATCACAGCGAGTTTCTCAAGGTCCTGTGATCGCTTCTCGATGATATCAACCTTAGAGAGATGACCCCCGATGATGCTGAGGTTGGAGCTCTCATCTCTCTCTGCTTCCTTGGATGCAGCCATGTGCACTTGCTTCTGGAGGATCTGGGGCTGCTTCTGGTATGCCTTGGATGAAGAGAGGGCGGCCTCACCTTCGGCCATTTCTTCAAAAATCTGCCAAACAACATCTTCATCCTTGTTAAAATGGGAGCCCCCACATGCTACGTCCACGAGCCTTTGGCTTTCAATGTTCAGTCCCCCAAAGAAATGCTGGACCAAGCTGGTCTTCGGGATATCATGATGGGGACACTTCTCCTGCAGATCAGTGAATCTCTCCCAAGCCTCGTGTACTGACTCATGTGCTCCTTGGGAGAAATTACTGATACGTACTCGCATCTGGTTGAGCCGACCGAGAGGGTAATATTTGTGCAGGAAGGCGGACTTCAACTCCTCCCAGGTCGTCACGACCTTTCCCATATGATTGACCCAGTAGAGGGCCTTGTCCTGTAAACTGAAGGGGAAAGCCGTCATCTTTACGATGTCCAGAGGGACATTGGGATAGTGTGTGGTACAGCAAATGCGGGAGAATTGCTGCAGGTGAATGTACGGCTCTTCGTTCGTGTTTCCATGAAAGGCAGGGAGAAGGGCAATGAACTGGGGCTTAAGCTCAAAGTGAGCGTGCACCGGTGGAATGAGAATCCACTCGGTCATCTGGCTGTCTCCCGGGTTGTATGTTTCTTTTAGTGTCGGCTTCGGTGGTGGTAATTCAAAGTCATCATCAGGAGGATCACCACCTCCACCTCCTCCCCCCCGGCCTCCTCTGCCTCTGCCTCCTCCTCCATCGTCACGGTTCCTCATGTCATTCAACATATCCTGGAACGCGGTCTGTGTGAGGGCCTGCTCGGTCAGCTGTTGCTGTATGGCCTGGATAGATGCCAGCAACTGTGCATTAACTTGATTTTGATCTGGCACCTGTCCCTCTGGTGTGGGTGGCTGCTGACCCTTGCCCTTTCCTCCTGGCGCCATGTCAGGGTCTGAGTCGGACAAAATGAACTCCGGAGTAGTCTCCAGGGCTCGCGCTGGCTTCTATCTGCAGAATGAGATAGTTCCGAATCAGATCTCTTGCAATGAACTTTCAGCTTCCGTGATTAGGCTAGAATTCAGGTCTACCCCAGCATGTTGTGAATGGAAAAGGGATGTAAACTGTAATCGACTCCCATTCACAACGGCGAAAGCGGGACAAAAGTGATCCCAGTTTATTGGGTGGCCAAGAGAAAGGTAGAAAACGAGGAGTCTGGAGACCGATCCGCAAAGTCCGGATCGGGTTCTCGGGAATCGCCTCGAACTTATTGGCGGAGTTGAGTCTATGGAATCGATGTAGGTGTCGGCATGGTCCCGACGAAACCATCCATGGATCAACTTTGCAAAGCACAAGAGAATGTCGGATTGTTGGAAGAATGATACGATGGTCAACGAGGAATAAAAGGAGTGTAAAACAGTAGAAAGGCTCGGTTGAGCGGGGTGGTGAAAGGGAGAAACAACAAAACGTGCGCAAATGTGCGGGACTTGATCTTTGAACCTTAATCTAGATTCATTCAAACACAATACAAAATCGGGTTCACCAACTCACACCATGTGAAGCCGTGAAAGCTCGGCTATTTATTATCTTTTCATTTTTTAGAGTTGTAATTTTTAGGCATATCTTATAACAAATCCTTAGTACGCTACCCTATAGGAGAGAGAGTACTACCGGAAGAGTATCCCGTACTTGTCCTCCTCCTGTGTAACCTGTAGTCTGTACTTTTTGGAGTCCTTGTAACCCTTCCTGGATACCTACTCAGCCAAAGAAAAGAGAGAGGAAGCCGATAGGCGAAACCAATACTTCGGTCCTTGCTCGCAACGGAATCACCCGTGAGCGTGCAGGAACCTACTTGGACGCAGGACGATGAGACAGACACCCCCGTGAAGGCGTGGCCTATGCTCAATACTTCGGACAGGGTCGATGCTCTCACAACAGAGAGTCACCATTGGTGACCAAGTCCTACTCACCTACGTACGATAGAAGCGCCATTACTTCGGAAATCCAGGCGATACACAAGGCAGTTGCAGACTGGGTTTTTGGCTTTAATCCTTAGGGGTCGCACTCGCTCAAGTAGGGTTTTGGTCCCCCTCCAAGGTACTTGAAAACAATGAGGGCTTTATGAACCCGGTACAATGATAGTCCATTACAGATTTTAATTAAGGTCAAAGGTTATTTAGCAATCCCCTCGTTTTAATTTTTGGGTTTTCACTTTTTTTGGATCTGTTTCATACCAGCGCCTAACGTTTTTGTAGATTTTCATTTAAGTCCTAGGTGCTCAAAATCAGAGGAAGATAGCGAAAAAGCCGTGCAAGTGGTTCCATGATGGAAATCTCACCATTGAACCGAATGATGCATGCTGAGTTAGAAGACTTACAGTGCATCCCAGCTCTCTCCATGTGGTGTGCAAAACAGAATTTTTAAACCTATCTACATGTCGGTATGCAAGGCACAAAATCGCCCTAAACATTAGCTGCTATTAGCGTGAAGAACCATAAGTCGCTCGTTCATCTCTAGCCCAAGAGGGTCCGGTCTTGGCTCACCCCTCCTCTGCTCAACAAATTGAGGGTAGGAGAAAGCGCTTTACAGGGTTCGCTACGGCACAGAGGGCTAAGAGACAAATTAACGACTTGTTTAAGTTTGACTAGATCCAAGCGAAGTAGACTATAGGAACGTGCATTCTTATTAATGTTTGGACCTAGCTACCGAGTCAAGCAACCTATATCTAGGGGCTCCAAGCACACAAAACAAAGTAAAATAAAGGCGGAAAGCACAAAACTTCGGGAAACAAAATAAAATAAGGCGATGAAAACTCGAAAAGCCGCGATGAGGCCCCCAGGTGAACAATCACCCGAGAACTGGACCTCATTGTGAAGAGTAGAGTCCTGTTTAATTACATGCCAAAATAGTCTCTCTCTCACCATAAATTACAAAAATAATCCTAAGTGTCTATCCTATCTAATGCCCATCTCCTTGCTTCCTTGGTGCTCTCTCCAGATGGTCATGAGAAGAGAAGACCATCCTCCTCCAAGCTCGGCTGCCTTGGCCTCCTAGGAAGCCATCCTCGCATGGCGGTCCCTCGCATCAAAGTCACAAAAAGATTGCATTAGAATAACTCAGTCAATCAAATAGAGCAGACATCATAATCACAATAAATAAATAAATGAAGCATGGTGATTAATAACAATAAAAACAATAGCTGCTCACAAAAATAAATGATTAATCAAGGCTTTTATACAAGAATGACAAAAATTAATTAGGCTATGCTCATTGCTCCCCAGCAACGGCGCCATCTGATGGCGCACGGGTACTCCAAAAGGATCACTATGAATAAATAATACAAGAGTTGTCGCTGAGGCGACCGCTCATGGAACACCCGGGTGTCAATCAGCAATTAACCCACAACAACAGAATACATCAATGAAGTTCAAAAAGAAATGTGAATTAATCTTTATTTACTCTACCAAAAAAATGTATAGGGAACAAGCATGTAGAGGTCGAACCACAGAGAGCAATACGAAAATGCATGCGCCTACATGTGCATATTAGTCATCCTTGTGTGCAGTGGGTTTTTAATTAATTAAATATATATATTTTTTATTTTATTAATTGTTATTATAATATATATATGGATAACAATAATATAATTGGATAATATATATTTATATATGTACTATATTTAAGATAAAGATGTATGGATACCATAGAGGGTTGGTATATACCTACAATATATATTTAGGTCGATATAAGTACAATAGACTATATATATTCTTTTTTTTGTTTTTATAAATAATAATAATAATAAAATATAATAATACATATAAATAACTGGATATATATATATTATACACATATATATATATATATATATTCTTTCTTTTTAGGAAATACCTATATATACATGAAGTGGTACTATAATATTTACAAAAATACTTAAAATAGTCAAAAATCAAGGAGTAAAGTCTTTTTGGGTTTTTCATCATATTTTACTGTTTTTGTGATTTTTGGGGGATTTTGAGAATAATTTTAGTATTTTTTAAATAGCTAAATAATAGTAAGCAGTGGAATAAGGTCTGGCTGTAATAAAAATGAACATTAAAAATAGTTACAAGCCTCAAAACTTTTCCACCCTATTTTTCTAATAAAGATAATAAAATGTAGCATAAATAAGGCCTGAGTTTATATTTTTCTGATTTTTCTGTGAGTTTTTATATTTTTTTGAAGTTTTTGAGTATTTTTGGATTTTTGAGGTTTTCCTTTTGAGATTTTTAAGGATTTTTGGACTGACACTAAAATAGTTCAAAATACACCATAGGGAATTTTTTCGGAATTTTTCAATGCATTTTGATATTTTTTTGGGATTTTCTCAGTTAGACAGTGAATAAAGGACATGTTTTTTATTTTTAATAAATGCAAAAATGAGACAAAATGAAAAATTAAAAATATGGCATGCAAGTTCAACCCAACAGTAGCTTAAGTCTATTTTTGCAATATTTTTCAAATTAATATGGCGCACAAAATAAATAGACAAAGCATTCAAAAATTAAATGGCCTGGCAGGGGTATTTTTGCAAATAAAATAGTTCGCAAGGGCATTCATGCAAAAATTACAATAAAAATACACGTGACTTTTTATTTCCAGGCCATTTAATAAATACAAGGACCCGGCGGGGCCTAACTGCAAATTTTACGCGCCTCACGTGGTGCTCCACGTGCGGCGTATAAGGATTAAAACGCAAATATTAAAACTATAGGGGGACTTCTGTAAATTACACAATTTATATACATAGTAACTTTTTATTTTTGGGGTTAAACTATAAATACAAAAAGCTGAGGGGGTCGAATATGAAATTTACCCCCAAACACGCGCGTGATCCAACGGCATCGAGCGCGCCACTTGTCCACGTGTCGAGCCCTCGGCGCTCGATACCCCTTCGACGATCTGCGGCCGAGATTGCATCTGAGGTCTGATCGCACAGCCCAGGCTTGCGCTAGATGGACGGCTCTGATTAGAACTGGAGCCGTCCCCTTCATCCAACGGCTGCTGCTGCTCACGAAGAACAGGGAAGAACGGCTGACTTCCCTGACTTCGATCGGTGATATCTCCGCCTCCAGGCGCTCCATGTTGCTGCTGGTGGCCTCCAGGCGTCCGGCAAGGCGGTGCGCACCGTTCGAGATACTCCAGAAGGTCCAGGGCCCCCTAGATCGGTTGAACAAGCTCCGAGAAGAGAGGGGGGTCCTGGGACCTCGCAGGGACTATGATCGAGCCCCAGAGGGCTCCGTTTAGCTTGAGACCTGCACCACAAAATTGAGGGGCTCGAGGGGGTTTTCCTCGACCAGGGGTTCAGGGTAAAAGAGTAGGTGAGGGTGGAGGGCAGCGAGCTCCGGCGAAGCAGAGGAGGGTGACCTCGATTCGCAGAGCAGGGCGAGATCTGGATGATCAGAAACGTGGGCTGAGTGTAGAATGCGTAGGGGAAGGTGATGAGGTGGAGCGAAGGGTCGGATAGCGTGCCGATCAGGGTAGAGAGGTTCGCCGGAGCTAAACTCCGGTGAACTTCGATCATGGACTAATCGAGCACCTGAGGCTCTACTGATTACTCTAAAAGCTAAACTACAGAGTAAAAACTAAAACTAAGCTAAAAACGAGAAGAAATCAGCTCTTATACCTGGTTGGCGACCAGGGAGCAGGACCTCCGGCGAGCGGCGGCCGTGGGCACTCCTCGCGACTCCTCCGACCGTCTGAAGCCTCCAGGAGAACCCTCCTGTCACAAGGATCCTCGAGAACTGGAAAAGATGGTGGAAAATCGACCGAAGGGAGGCCCAAAAAATGGGAGGAAGTCGAAGGTCTTATTTATAAACAAAGTATGCGCCCTTATTGGCCGGCGAATCATGACGAATCTGGGCTATGTGCAAGGGAGCATGGGATTGGGCGTGATTCTTGGATAACAATTTTCATGAAGGGTCTTATCGTCCTCGAGCTGCAAAAATCACGTGAAAAATCGGGGAAACAGGGCCTCTCGTGACTTGTCAGAGGGGTAGGTAGGGTATGAAGAGTTGACCCGAGGTCAACCCTTGGCGGCCTGCGATTGGTCCACGCAGGCCGCTAGAAGACAAAACAGCATGGGTTAATATAGATTAATTATTTTAAATTAGTAAATGATTTTATTATTTTTTGAGTATAAAATAAAAAATGTTTATTATTTTATGTAGTATTTATTTGTGATTTTTATTGAATTTTTCAAGGTGTTTTATTATAGTTTTATTTGAATAATATGTATATGTATGTATTTCCATGTATTTTATTTTTAATTTGTTTATTTTCTTTTATTATTTTATTGGCTTATTTTATAAATTTATAATTTATTTTTATGAGTATAAAGGTATTTTCATTTGATTTTTATGAGTTTATTTATATTTTTGAATAAATAGGTATAGGTGTATGTAGGTATACTTATAGGTGTTTTATCTATGTATTTTGTACACTTAATTTAGTTATTGTATTTTATTGATTTTTATTTTGGGTTTGTGTTTTTAATGAGTTATTTATAATGTATACCTGATTAAAAGAATAACTGAATAAAATCCTTTTTATTTATATATAGGCATACAGCATTGATATTTTTGTCTATGAATTTGTGGACTTATTTTATTTTACAAATTATTTTGTTTTTTTGTACTTTCTAATATGTGTATGCATTATATACATTATTTACAAAATTCTAAAAAAAAATATTAATTTACACAATAAAATGAATATTTTAATCAGTCATATATACAAGAAGGGCCAAAAACCTAACTTCTGCATATGGACTCCAAAAATTATGAAACCAATTTTATAAAATAGTTCATGGAATGCTATATACAATTAAAGGTGAGTTTGGGTGATTTGGAGTCTTTATTTGCAAGATATGGGTCTGTGAAGTTGAGATTTTGGCTTTTTATTCTGTGTATAAAATGTACAATGGGTATTATTTTTACACAAACTCAATTTTGTATTTCTATTTACATTATTATTTACAACTTTTATGTACAAAGTTTCTTTATTTGATGAATAAATAATTATATACAAAATAGGTGCCAAAAATGCATAAATAAATGAATTAATAAATGAAGTACTTATTGTATACTGGCCCTTATCTCCCCCTACTTTATTCCTTGTCGACCAATTCCATGCTGGCTTTGGTCTCGGGGTTAGGGTCATAAAATATTTGCAATATTTTATTCTTTTTTCTTTTCTTCTCTTTATTCTATAATTTTGACATTAAAAACCTTATTTTATGTACCCTTAATACAATGAATATTAGGTGCTATTATGTACAAATAGATGCTATTTACATGCATTTGCTGGGGTTTTTAAGGCCAAAATGATAGAATAAAGGTGACGAAATGGAGATTCATCAATTACCTTCCTCATCCAATGG
The DNA here is from genome assembly GCA_037367405.1 of Ottelia alismoides. Classification (NCBI taxonomy): domain Eukaryota; kingdom Viridiplantae; phylum Streptophyta; class Magnoliopsida; order Alismatales; family Hydrocharitaceae; genus Ottelia; species Ottelia alismoides. The sequence goes on along the minus strand of JAZKJV010004472.1, from coordinate 124,313 downwards.
CCAAGCCTTTTCCACGTATGCCCCTTAGTTGACCGTCAGATCAGAACCCCCGCCTCATCCCCATCGTCAATTCGCGCCTCTCCCTCATCATGCCACGTGGTGCATTCCGCACCATCAGATAACGCTCATGTCGTTTCATCTGGGTCGTTAGCACTGCAGGCACCTGGACCGTCCGATTAAACACCCGATTCCCATCTTAACCATCCATCAGCACCGAGTCCTTAGCGCACCACGTGGCGCTCGCTACGCCCTCGGATTGCCACGGCCAGATCTAATCTCAACCGCTCCAGCCCGCCTCGATCACCACCGTTGGATCACAAGATCCAACGGTGGAGACTTCGTCTCCTACCTCAGGTGCCCCTCTCTCCCACGTTCTCTGCCTTGCGGGAGGGGCACCCCCTTCCTATTTTCAGCCACGCTCCGTCCACCGTCGCCGAGCACCACACCCTCCACGATGGCCCCCACTCATCCCTGATCCTCGCCAGCCACTCCATCAACCACGTCGACCTCCAGCTCTCTCCCACGAACTCCATAAACCTCTCCCCATCTCCATTCCAGCCGAGACCTTCGACCTATAAATACGTGCCCTCTGACCATCGTCGCACCCATCCGCCCCTTGTGAGAGACGCCCCGAGCTCGGAGCTTCCAATTAGTGACAGGAATTGCGAGTATCCTCGAGCGAAAACGTCCGTCTTCTCCGGCAAGATCCTCGGCCTCCGCCGATTCGTAGCCCTCCTCCGCCGAGCCGCTGCTTGAGCTCAGGGATCCACCGCCCCTTCGAGCGACGACCTGGAACTCAAGGAAGAGCTCCAATCCCCAGGTGAACGCCTCCATCCCTTCTTGATCTTCTCTTCATTTTTCTTCGCTTTTTCTCGCTTTTTCTTCGCCGCCTACGGCCACCTTCTCGCCTTCATTCCATTCCGCCGAGCTCCGCGTCGGAGCTCCCATCTTCGCGGTGACCTTCACACTCTCCGATGACGCATCGCATCGTTCATTGATCTCCAGCTCCGCCGCTTGGCCGGAGCAACGTCGCCTGCACATCTTCCTTCGCCTTAGGCCTCGCCAACCATCCCACCACCTTCACTAGTGCACGCACGAGCTTTGGCTACCTCTCTAACGCCTGCAGGTACCCATCTGTTCACTGAACGGAGCTTCGCCGGAGCCAACTTCGAGCTTCATCGCCACCGACTTTAGACAGCCCTCTTCCGCTCCTGAGATCATCAGGACCTTCGCCGCATCACCACGAACCTTATGGGATAGCTCCGAGCAATCGGAGAGCTTCATCAACTCTAGGAAGAACGGGCGGAGGGACGGCCCCTTCGCCAGAGCCCTGCCAATTCCTCCGCAGGAGGCGGAGGACTGTTGAGGACGGAGGTCCAGTCACCGTTCGATCATCTTGATCGAACGGTCCCACGACGTCCACGTAGTCATCGCTAGATCTTCACTCCACTGTTGGATCGACCAGTGATCCAACGGCTCGCAGCGAGCCACATCGCCATCTCCATCGAAGCTAGGAGTCGTTGGATCAACTAAGATCTAACGGTGTCTTGTCTCGCCACGAATCTTCACCGCCATCCGTTGGATCGAGATCGATCCAAGGGTTCACAGCGCGCCACGTAGCCCCGGTCCGAGCCTCTTCCCCGAGCCTAGGCTCGGATCGCCCGAGCCTCACTCCAGACCTCCAAAAGCGCCCGAGCCGAGCCCGAGCCTCCGCAGCTACCCGAGCCTAGGCCGCCCCACGTGCAGAGCACGTGCGGCCTGGGAATTTTACACAGAGGCCCCTGGAACTTTCAGATATTGCGAATCAGTCCCTGTGAAGCAGACCACGTGAGGAGTACGTGCCTTGTGGAGAACTTGCACTCCAGTCCCCAGCATTTTAGGTAATTGCACTTAAGTCCCTGTCAGCATATTTGCTTTATGTAATTTTATTTTCTTGTATTGCATTTACACCCCTATGTTTGCACGCATCCCTAGGTTGCATTTTACATCATTTTTAAATTCCAAAAGTTGCATTTTGTTGAGAAACTTGTCCTCTATCTATTGTGCCACGTGTCATAGTTTTGCAATTACAATAGATTTTAAAATGAATTAATTGGTTGATTTGTGGAATATTTTGCCCAGTGACACCTTTTAATTTCTAGTTAATTTTCTGTGATTCTAAAAATCCTCAAAAATTCACAATAGCTCTAGGACAGTGAACATAACATGCCATAAAAATTTCATGACATTTGCACGCATATCGAGGCCTAAATAAATTGTTGAGTGATTTTCTCATTTTAATTTTAATAAATTCATTTCACATTGAAATTAAGATCTGTCAATTTTCTTGGATTCCTTATCATTAGAGCTATCTAGGATAATTTTATCTCTTCAAAAAAGTGTGATTTGTTATTTATTATAAATTAATTAGTGAAAATAACCCTGTCTGCATGTTTAATTCACAGTAAATACATTTAGTGTCTAAAATTTCCAAAAAAAATTAGGGTAGGTCATTTTCATCATCATTAGTCATCTGGCCAATTTTCAGAATTTTTGGACTTCATTTGATATCTTAATTGAATTAAACTCTATATTGGCCTACTGGTTGCATGTGTCTGCACAGAAAATAGAAAAAGATAAAAAAAATATTTCCCCGAAAATCCAACACTCGATTTTTGCTAAGATTTCACCTAAGGAGACAAATGCCTCGCTGAGTTCGACCTTGGACTTCACCAAGTAAAAAAATTTCCACTTAAAATTAACTTGACATTAATTAATAGTTGTTTTTGATCAGCCTCTCGTATCCGACTGCAACGAACGATTAACAACTAATTTAGACATTAACTTGACCGGATTAACATAGGGTGCGGGACGGTTATCACTCGCCTCGAAGTCCCTCTTTACATAATCTTGTAAATATCTAGCCATTCCCATTTTTCATTTTTCGGTCGGTTTTTCCCTTGTCTTGGACCCCTCAGAGAACCCTAGGTCGAGCCCTCGTGACAGGAGGCGCTTGGTCATTCTTCGCAGCGAGGAGGAGCTTCGTCCAGCCACCTCTGCCGGTTGTCGACGTGAAGGTTCATCTCTGGTCTTTTGACCATCGAGGTTTTGTTTTCCATGTTCTTTAGATAGTTATAGTTTTAGGATTTCTTTTCCTTTTTTATTCCGTCGTTTAATCAAGTAGTTAGCTGAGATTTAGTCTCCAAACCCCTCGCCGGAGCTCTCGAGCTCCTGCCACCTTCCTTTTTGCCAAAACCACCACCATCTCGCCTCCAAGAATCACCAATAATAGCCTAGTAGCTCTACTCTTTCCTCTCCCATCTTTTCGTGTAGGTACAGCTTCTGGAAGGGAGCATGTGAGCCCCAACTTGGCCCATGAGGTAGCTTCAGGTCATGCGCACGTTCCCATCCACCAGGACCCATTCCGTGGGTTCCTGGCCCTTCTCCGACCATCAGCCACCTTCGGCGTCACCTCAGGAAGCTCACCATCCCATCAACTTCTCGAGAGACGGCCAAATGAACTCGCTTGTCGTAATCCAATATCGTCGGGCAGCAATTCTTCGCTTGTTCCTCCACCGCGCCTCGCAACTGTATGATGAAGAACGCACCTCCAGGTTGATCCATGGTCGTCCAATAGAGCATTGCATCAATCGTTGGATCGTGTCCGTGATCTAATCCAAGCCGTCTAATGTGAAGGGGTATCATCATTCTAATGGTGACACATGACACAAGTGAGAGATCTCCCGTCGTCCGATCGTGCCCCCTGCATGGGTATTTTGCATCTGTTACCCCCGTAATTTTTATATTTAATATTTAAGCCATAAACTTTCCTCTACAATTTTAATATTTTTGTATATTTTGCAAATCGCCCCTCAGGCTTCTTGTATGCACATCTAGGTCTGTGGCCACATCACTTCATGTGCCCGTACGCGTGAGGTGCGGGCATTTTGCAAGGGGACCCCTACGACTTATTGTATTTCAATTTAGTACTTTAAAATTTAATTCATGTATTATATTTTTGGAGAAATTGCAAGCAGGCCCTCAAGCTTTCTGATATTTATATTATTGCCCATGCTAGTGTTGTGTTTTCTCTTTGAAGTTTGTATTTATTTTAAATAGCAAGTAAACTATAAAAAATCTCAACAAGTAGTTGTAGACTCTTGTTGCATTGTATTTTCATGCACATAATTTAATTTTGCAAATAGGATCTTTTTGGTATTTATTAAAAATAAAAAGCATCCCATTTTATCCTTATTTGCAATAGGAAACCCATAAAAATTATAAAAATGTATTGAAAAATCCCCCAAAAAATATATTTTGTTTATTTATGTATTTCTAACTTTCAGTCCAAAAATCACTAAAAATATAAAAGAAAACATTAAAAAATAAAAACCCCTAAAACCTTCACAAAAATATATAAAATTATTAAAAATCCCAAAAAAAATCTATTTTATGTATCTGAATTTTATTTATATTATTATTAATGCATTAAAATTAATTGGAGCAATTTTAATAGTATTTGGTATTTTTCTCCTCCATTTTAATTTTGGGTATGTATTTTATCCCTATTTTAGGGTATTGTTGACTTTAAAAATTTATAAAAAAACAGCATAATTTTTTATAAAATCACAAAAATAGTAAAAAGTATTTTAAAACCCAAAAACATTTTATTTCTTTTATTTTGATTATTTTTATTAGTATATATATCTATATTAGTCTATGTTCTATATATATCCTATATATAGCTTTAGATATAAATTAAAAGAAAAAGAAAATATAAAAATATAAAAATATAAAAAGAAAATATAAAAGCAGAAAATTAAAAATCAAAATACAAAAATATAAAATCAAAAATAAAATAAAAAATAAAAAACCCCATACTTAAAATATAGACATATAGTTCACAATCATCATTTGTGCTTCATTACCTTGATCTAGTTGTTTGCTCCATGTGTTAGACACCCTACATACTTGCACTATACACATATTTTGTAAAGTTGAATAAAATAAATTTTAACTCCACATTACTTTTTATTGCTTAATTATCATTGTGGGTTAATTGTTGATTATTTGGGATTTATTGTGGCTCGCCACAATGACTGCGTCTTCATCCTTTGTGAGACGTATTTTAGACCCGCAAAAAATCCCGATTATCAAATGGCATCATTGCCGGGGAGCAACGCCGCTTAGATTGGTCCTTGATTTATTGTGATTATTTATCTACATTTTTTATTTATTTATTTTCTTATTTATTTCATATATCTTGCTAAGCTGTCTAACCTCCTCTCTTGTTGACTTTGTGCGTGGTACCGCGGATCGAGGGAGATGCTCTACTCAAGGCACCTATGCACCCACGTGAAGCTGGCATGAGATTCCTAACCTAGCACCAAAGGAGGCCTAGATAGATTTTGAAGACAGAGCTCACTTTGCATTTTTTATTTTTTGTATTTATTTATGTAATTTTAAGTGAGAGAGATACTTTAATTGTAATATACATGGCTATCCAGGACATTCCGCCACTTCATGAGGTCCAGTTCCCGAGGGATTGTTCCCCTTGGGGCCTCGTCGGATTTTTCATGTTTTCTTTGCATTTTTTCCTTTGTTTTCCGATTTTATTTTTCTTTCTTTTGTGTGATTGATCTCTAGTTGTAGGACTTGCTTGACGATAGAATTAGGTCCAAACATCTGATTATAATTTCCTGCTCCTATAGTCTAAGTTTGGATCTAATCAAAGTATAAATTTCTTCATATTTGGATTTGAGATCGAGCGCCGAGAGAAGTGTTACACAGCGCTTGCAAGATCCGTTGTGGCAGACACCGATGCACTTCAAAGATCGGACTTTTGGATCTCTGTTCTAGATATTTAGCATCTAGTTCTTCAGGATAATAGCAGTTACTCACCTAGGGCGATTTCATTAGCTGCATTTGCATATAGTGTAGGTTTTAATTCCGATGAGAATCTTTGCTTGTAGAGTGTTGGAGGCAAGGTGAGCATTTCTCTTTAGCATTCATCATCGATTTGTTGCTTGTTCTACTTTTCCGACTCTCCCTCTGATTTTGATCACTTAGGTACTTAAAAGAATTGACTCCCAACTAGGACTCGTGCATTCTCATTAAAAATACAAAAAAAAAGTGATAATCAATCAAATTGGGACTGCTAATATTACTTGACCCTAAAAAAAGACCAAAAAGAAAAATCACTATCTTGGGCGAGTAATCCCCTTATTGTCTTCACTTTTATTTGCCCACGTACACACTAAGGATTAGCGCCCAAATCCTATTCAACCCTCCTAAGTGATTGTGCAATTTTGGACTTCTCACCTAACTCTAAATCAGACAAGATAAAAAGACTGAACTTTCATGGTCTTCACCGAGTTGAGTAGGTGAATTGAGGGGTTTGTTTTGTGTGAGTTTTGTTTGTGTTTGTTTACTTCTAGATCGTCTCTGCGCATTTGCACTTTTTTCTTCACTTCTCTTGACTTGACCATCGTGCTCTCCCAATCATTTTCCTTTTGTTTCGAAATGGTCGACTGGAGCACATTTTATCTGGACTTCGCGGATCACTCATACACTCCAGCCAGACCACCTCCCTTTTTCCAGGAGGACTTTGCTCTTGATTTTTGTACATATCTGCCTCAGCCACAATATCAGACCTCAAGCTTTTATCCACCTCCATATCCATATTTTCCACCTTCACATCCACACGAGACTGAGTTGTTAGAGTCACCTCTCATGATGTCCACACTTGAGACCTTGTCCCAATTCATGGAGCATATGAATTCGAGGATTGATGACCTCACCTGCCTAAATAAGAGATATATTGATGCTTCATGATCTGATGATTTGGACTTGATTGAGGGTTCTTGTGAGAGCTTGCAATCACCAAAAATATATAAAAATGAGCAAAATTTAAAAATCCAAAAAGATTTCGGGAGGTACATGGTTGATTGAGACTTCGAGGAGAGGGATCACTTGCCAGATCATTCACTCACACATTGATTCACATCTAGTCCCATCTCTGACCCCGAGGATGCCATTATACAGACTTCTCTTGGTTGTCCTCATGTATATGATGATTCGGATCTCCTCCCATCTATGGAGGAGATCCAAAAATCCAAAAAAATGATGATTGAACCCGAAGTGGTGGCCACTATTCATGAGATCATTCATGTCATACTTCAATAGGCCATGAACCATGTATCTGCTCCTCTTCCCAAGAAGAGAAAGCGAAGGAGCAGATCTGAGCATCATATCTTGACCATGGCCACTGCCCATGCCATCACACACCGTCACATTCCTAGGAAGAGGAACATTGTTACACCTTTCATTAGTTGCACCATCTCTGACCACACATGTGATCACACTCTCCTGGACAGCGGTGCTTCGATTAGCATCATACCCTTCTTGTTGGTACAATCTCTTCACTTAGAGCCTCTCAAGAAAACCAGGATGATCGTTTAGTTTGCTGATGGATCAATAAAGAGTCCGAAAGGTATCCTTGAGAATGTCGTCATTTCGATTCAGGGCATGAGCTATAATGTTGATTTTGTCGTATTGCCCATGGAGACCTCCACAGGGAGCACTCTCCAATCATCCTAGAATGACCTTTCCTCACCTCAGCGAGAGTCATTATTGACTATGGATCAGGAGAGATTCGCTTCCGTCCTATTGACGAAAGTGAGGTGATTATCATTGCACCTACTACCGACCAGAGACCTGCACTTGATGCACCTTCACCTATCTTAGATGACCTAGAGGACCATGATCTTGATGAGACTATAAGATATTTTTGTTGTTTGTTAGACTCCACTGAGACCCAGGAATTCCTCCCCACGGAGCAAGAATCAGAAAGCATGGACCTCGGAGTTCCTTCTTCTAGTGTGTGGCGTTGTGTTGATGACATCCACGGGATTTACACGATTGACACTATTGAGTGGAGGGCAGATATTGATGAGACCATGACCGAATTTGATCTTGTTTCTTTTATCTAGGAATTCAGGCCTTTTGATGAGAATGATGATCCGGTTGAGACTGTAGAGGATGAACATGATTCGACTACTTCCACAGATGAGTTTTCTCCTTTTGGTTTTGAACAAGAAGAGACCTCGCAGGACGACCTTTACTCCACTTCTTCCGATGATGAGTTCGTCCCTTTTCACTTCGATATCAGAAAGATACCCAAGGCCAGACCTAGACACACTAGTTCCACTAGGTCATCTGTGCCTTCTCACCTTAGGACCACTGGGGATCCTCACCAGGTCGATCCTGATCGGCTTCCGTCCATTGTGGACCCCGATATCGACCTCCACCTTGTCAGATCCATACCTCAGCGGTCTAACAAGAAGGTTTGCTTTCAACCTTGTTGATCTCTGTACATCCATTTTGTTGTGTATTTGCTTTCATTTTCCTCTATCCATCTCCCGTATTGCTCATCCTTCCCATTCTCGTGTATGCCTTGCTTAGGATATACTTTGTCCTAAGTATAGGGGGTGGACGAGCCGAGTGTTGTATTCTTCATTCTGTTTCATCACTCTTGTGTTGCCTATACTCATGGCTTCTTTTACCCTAAGTATAGGGGGAGTGGTGTGTACATTCCACTCGATATCTTCTTCCATCTTCATATCTCTTTTCTTCTTTTCTTCTTTTCTTCTTTTCCTTTTCTTTTTTCTTTTTCTACCAAAAAGGTGTCGCCCGTTTTTATCAGTCTTTTATACCTAGGACATACGTTGTCCTAAGTATAGGGGGTGTGCACCCTAATTTCCGTCATTTTTCGATCCTCTCCATTTTATCCTCTTCTTGTCTATGCTTAAGGATACCTTACCCTAAGTATAGGGGGAGACAATCTGAGTACGATCTATTCATTCCCACCCTTGACCCTCCCTGCCTTGTGTACAGTCTGCTATACTTAGGATTATTTGATCCTAAGTATAAGGGAGATGGTCGACTTCTCATTCGTTCATTTATCTCTTCATTTATTGTTTAGACTTTTCTATACTCAGTATGAGTTATGTCTTCTCTATTTCTCCTTGATCTATGGGGACATAGCTCAAGCTAAGTATAGGGGATCGTATATACTCTATATATACTTTAGCCATGACTCGTACTTTCGTATTTTTAAATAATAATTATGGCTAAAAATATTTTATAAAAATACTATAAATTTCATAAAAAAATCGCCTAATAAAAAGATTTTGATTATTCTTCGAATTCTTTTTTAAATATTGATCAAAAAATCAGGTAAAATATTTTTTGCAAAATATTTGAAAAATAGTTTGAAAATCTTTTTGACAAATCGTTTGAAAACTATTTGGAAAACAATTTGTTCAATATTTTCAACATTTTTAAAACATTTTGTTTGTAAAAATTTATTTTGTTTGTGTGAAATGAAAATGTTTGGAAAACGATTTGCAAATGGTTTGAAAAATAGTTGTAAAAATATTTGAAAAATCTATATATAGTGTTGGAAAAACCTTTGCAAAATGATTTTCAAATGTATGTAAATGTTTATAAAATAATTTGTAGAAATTATTTGGACTATAGTTTTCAAAATTTTTGAAAAATGAATTTTAAATAAATTTGAGGAATATATATATCACACAAAAATTCTTTATTAAATTGTATATATACCTATAAAATTGAATACTTATCCCTTGTAAATTTTTAAAAATCTAACTCTTGTAAATATAAGATCCACCCCTATGTAAATATTTGTACCTAGTTTTTATCTAAAAGCTTTTGTTTTCAATAATCATAAAAACACTTGCAAAACTAAAAACACCAAAATATTTGCAAAATCTTTTTGAAAAATAAAAAAAATGCATATGCATCATCTTTTTCAAAAATCCATAAAAAGTTGAAAATCTTTGAAAATTGCGTCACAAAAATATTTTATGCATAGCATTTGCATTTTTCGGATTGAGTTTGATAATTGAACAGGTCTAAGTAAAATCCGAAGATTGGAGCTTGGTTGGACCTTAAATCTACCTAATAACAGGAACCTTATAGGAGCTAGAATTGAGGAATTTCATGTCTAGTTGACTTAATTCTTTGAGGATCATGAGACTTGGTTCATTGGATTCTTGACTGCCTAAGTAGAGTATTTCGGAGCACACGCACGGCTCGTGTTGATAATGACCTAACTTGGACACTTGTACCTTTCACTTGGCTCAACTCAGTTGGAGATGTGAGGGGATTGGATTTACCGATATGAGATGCACACAAGTGAAAACATTTGTCCTCGTATAGGGAGGGAAGTGCACCTCAGCCCGTCCAGTGGCATTGATGTCTAAAGACAGGAGAGCGTGGGTTGCAATAGTGCTTCAAAAGAGGGATAGTCTACTGGCTCAAGAGAGAAAACTCCTTTTGTAAATGCTGTTGTATATAGTATTTCAGAAAAAAGAAAAAAAAGAAGAAGAAAACTCCAAAAAAGTGAACAGGTCTGATTGAAAATAAAATACATGTCAGAGTGCATATATTCGTATAGTCAATGAGCAAGCTTGAGCTTCAAAGTCATACCTTATGAGCCTGCAGCTGGATGACTTGACTACACTGGTCTTGCATCCTAGGATAGGTAGTTACACTGGCTACCATCCATTCTTCTCTTCACCCCCTCCTCTTGAGCTGGTTGTCACTTGAATTTACAAGGGAATACCCCGCTCCTCGAGGAAGGATTTGCTGGATTGGGGAATCACTGGGTTGTCATATTGGAGAAGTCAGTCTCTTTGTCATTTCAGTTGGGGAGAGCAACTATCACAAACACTGTACGAGTCAGATTCATAGTTGTAAGGGTTTGTGTATGAGTTGAAGTATTCTGACATGGCTATTGAGGAGACTTGAACAAAGTTTTGGGATTCTCGAAGGCGGTTGGATTTCAAATCTGATTCCCATCAAGGTTCCACCCACACTAAAAATCTAAAGGTCTGACATAAGCTTCAAACTTTGATTTTGTTAAGACCAAGTTTGATAATTAAACTTAATCCAATTTCTTTCTTTTTCTTTTCTTTTGTTTTTATTTCTTGCACTTATTGCGTAAGTGATTGCTAGGGACTAGCAAAGGCAAGTATAGGGGGTAATGAATCTCCATTCTGTCACCTTTATTCTATCATTTTCGCCTTAAAAATACTAGTAAATGTGTGTAAATACCCTTAATTCAGGCTTTCTAGCATTCACGCATTATTTTACAAAATGTGTATAAAATACTGTTTTTAATGCAAAATTATAGAATAAAGAAAAGAAAAGATAAAGAATAAAATATTGAAGATATTTTATGACCCTAAACTCCGAGACCTAGGCATCTTGATGACTACATCGACAAGGAATAAAGTATGGGGAGATAAGCGTCCAAAATACAATAAAAAACCCTTTTTATTTATTCATTCTTTAATCATCTTAGAACCTATTTTATTTTCCATTTTTTATACCTCAAATAAAGAAACCTTGTACATGAAGTTGTAGACAATAAAATATAGAAAAATACAACATTGAGTTCATAAAAAATAATAAACAGAGAAAAAGTTATACTCAGAATAAATTTCCAAAATCCCAACTTCCCATATGCATATCTTTCAAATAAAAACTCAAAATATATAAAAATCACATTTAGCTGTGTATAACATTTACTAATCCATTTAATGAAGATGATTTCATATTTTTTTGGAGTTAAGGTGTGAAAATTTGGTTTTGGACCCCTATTGTATAGTTTACCCAATTAAAATATTCATTTTATTTATTATTCATTATTTTTATAAATTTATATTTCTATAATTTTGTAAATATTATTTATAATATATGTTCATATTAAGATAGGAATAAAAACATAAAGAAGATGATAAAATAAAATAGGTATATAAAATATATAAATGAAATATTTATATCTATACCTATATAATAAATAGACTTATTTAATTAAGTGTATATATTACATCAGAAAAATATAATAAAAATATATTTATGTATCTAAAAATAAGTTATAAATATATAAAATAAGAAAAGAAAATAATAAAATTAAATATACAAAATAAAATTAAAAGACCAAAATACATAGATAAATATACCTATATATAAACCCTAAAAAGTAACTTGTAATTATATATCTCTTAAAAAGAAAAATATCATAATAAAATAATTTGAAAAATAATAAATATTTTGCATTTTATAACTTAAAATTAATAAAATCATTTTATATTTATTATTCAATTTTTAATTAGTTTTGGGCTGGTTTTTCCTGGTTGGTCCACATGGACCAACAAGGAGGCATGGCGTGTTAAGCGCAAGTCAACTACATGTACTTGACCCCCGCCCGTCCTAGCAGTCACGAGGATCCTTCTTTCTCGAATTTTTTCGCAATGATGCATTGCTCGAGGAGACTTTGACCCTTCAGAAGAATTGGTCGCTATAGCTCCATGTTCCACGCCAACCCTCTGATTTGTTCTAACATCCTTCGATACGCCTGTGGCCTCGCCTTGAAGTCCCTCGCTACACCATCCTGTAAATACCTCCCCATTCCCATTTTTCATTTTTCGGCTTGGTTTTTCCCTTGTCTTGGACCCCTCGGAGAACCCTAGGTCGAGCCCTCGTGACAGAAGGCGCTTGGCTATTTTTCTCAGCGAGGAAGGAGCGAGGAGGAGCTTCGTCCAGCCACCTCCGCCGGCCGTCGGCATGAAGGTTCATCTCTGGTCTTTTGACCATCGAGGTTTTGTTTTCCATGATCTTTAGATAGCTATAGTTTTAGGATTTATTTTCCCTTTTCATTTCATCATTTAATCAAGTAGTTAGCAGGGATTTAGTCTCCAAACCCCTCGTCGGAGCTTTCGAGCTCCGACCACCTTCCTTTTTGACAAAACTGGCACCATCTTGCCTTCAAGAATTGCCAATAACAACCCAATAGCTCTGCTCTTGCCTCTACCATCTTTTCATGCATGTACAACTTCTCGAACGGGGTGTCTGAGCCCCCAACTTGGCCCATGAAGTAGCTCCAGGTCGCATGCGCGTTCCTAGCCACCAGGACCCATTCCTTTGGTTATTGGATCTTCTCCGACCATCGGTCACCTCTAGGGTCACCTCAGGAAGCTCACCAGCCCATCAGTTGCTCGAGATACTATCGGAGGAACTCGCTTGCCACAATCCAATCTCGTCGAGCAGTTGTTCTTCGCTTGTTCCTCCACTGTGCCTCGCAACCGTCTGATGAAGAACACACCTCCAGGTTAATCCGTGGTCGTCCGATGAAGCATTGCGTCAACTGTTGGATCGTGTCTGTGATTTAATCCAAGCCACCTGGCACGAACGCGTATCGGGTGTTCTTATTGCGACACGTGGCACAAGTGAGAGATCTTCTGCCGTCCGATCGCACCCCCTAAGTGGGTATTTTGCATATGTTACCCCCGTAATTTTTGTATTTAATACTTGAGCCATAAACTTTCCTATACAGCTTTAATATTTTGTATATTTTGTAAATCGCCCCTCAGGCTTCTTGTATTCACATCCAAGTCCTCTGCCACGTCACTTCACGTGCTCGGGTGCGTGAGGTGCAGATATTTTCCAAGGGGACCCCTATGACTTATTGTATTTCCATTCAGTTCTCTAAATTTTAAATTCCAATATTATATTTTTGGTGAAATTACAAGCAAACTGTCAATCTTTCTGATATTTACATTAATGCCCCTAATAGTGTTGCATTTTCTTCTTGTACTTTGTTTTTATTTTAAATAGCAATTAAACTCAAAAAATCACAAAAAATAGTTCTAGTCATGTTGCATTGTACTTTCACGCATATAATTTAGTTTTGCAATTAGGATCTTTTTAGTATTTATTAAAAATAAAAAATCCTATTTTGTCCTAATTGGAAGTAGAAAACCCATAAAAATTATAAAACATTTTGAAAAATCTCCCAAAAAAATATATTTTATTTATTATGTATTTCTAACCTTCAGACCAAAAATCACTAAAAAATTAAAAAACCCCTAAAACCTTCATAAAAATATGTAAAATTATTAAAAATCCCAAAACAATATGTTTTTTGTTTCTGAATTTTATTTATATTATTATTAATATATTAAAATTAATTTGGAGCAATTTTGATACTATTTGGTATTTTTCTCCACGACTTTAATTTCGGTATTTATTTTTATCCCTGTTTTAGGGTATTTTTTACTTTAAAAATTTATAAAATTAGCAAAAAATTCTAAAAAATCACAAAAATAGTAAAAAAATAAAACCCAAAAACATTTTTTTAAATTTTATTTTTATTATTTTTATTAGTATATATATCTATATTAGTCTATATTCTATATATCCTATATATAGCTTTAGATATAAATTAAAAGAAAAAGAAAATATAAAAATATAAAAATATAAAAAGAGAATATAAAAACAAAAAATTAAAAATCAAAATACAAAAATATAAAATCAAAAATAAAATAAAAAATAAAAATAAAAAACCCACATTTAAAAATATAGACATATAGTTCACAATCATCATTTATGCTTCATTGCCTCGATCTAACCGTTTTCTCTCTGTGTTCGACACTCTACATGCACTATACACACATTTTGGAGAGTTAAATAGAATAAATTTTTACTCCACATTTCTTTCATATTGTTTAATTATCATTGTCGGTTAATTGTTGATTATTTGGGATTTTTTGTGGGTCGCCACAATGATTGTGTCTCTGCCCTATGCAAGATGTATTTTAGACCTGCGAAAAATCCTGACTATTAGTGATCTCGGTAGATCCCTGGATATTGTCGGTATTGGTTGTACCAAATCTCGTTAATCTTGTTGTGCTTATAGGGGCAAAGTGGCAATAGGTTGATCACTCTGGTAGACCACCATTTGAGTATCAAAAGATGGTGGTTGATGCATCTGGTACTGGGGAGCATACTATACTGGCTTAGACTGGATGTGGTGAACAAGGTGCTCCTGCCCCCTAAATCAGCATGTGACTATGAAGAAGGCATGCAAGCCATATATATCTCCTGAAGGTACATGATACGTATCTTTAGGTCACTTAAACACCGGGTCAGCTCATCAATCTTGTCGAGCTTATCTAGACCATGTCACTTCTTCTCAATAACCTTCATGTCGTCTAGCTTCTGACAAATGATCCCCATATAAACAGATGGGGATTCTAACTTTGTTGTTGTAGTAGAAGAAGATCTGGCATCAATGTATGCCACTCTAGAATGTTGTGCATGATGGAAGGCTTCCCATGAGTGTACAATGAAGGATATGGAAAGATCCTCCAGCGCATCACGGAAGCGTGAGGGTTGCATCGTATGCGATCGGGAGCGACTAGTCGAACTAGTTGCTCGAGGCAGCAGAATTTAAACAATTTACTCCGATGAAACCACATGATCCAAGAACACTTCTCGAATTGTTTCATCTAAACCACAAACAAGTATTAGGTTTACCTCTTGAAGTGTGGTTGTGATCGAGTCTCTAAATGAAGAGACCTCATGTCTCAAGTCCAATCCAACGAAGGAGATGCTTGCGAGTGTGTTGATGAGGTGTGTGCTCCTCGCAATCTATGTTGATGATCCAAGCAACGAATCTCCAAATCTCGTCTCACGAGATCTAACATCTTCTTCACGAGCGAGGCACACCGAAGGAGACGGAGATACACGAGCAAACAATCTGGCAACGTAATGATGACGTTATGGTGATGGTGACTCTCTCTATGGCTCCATGATGGACGACAACAATGAGAGAGAGAGAGATTTGGTGTATAGAGAGAGAGAGAGGGAGAGAGTTTAATTCCTCCTGGAATTATATGTGTATTATCAAAGGCAAGGGCTAACCTTCCTTTTATACTAGTTGGATGCATATAGATGTCAATCAATGTGCTCTCTTAATCTACGGTGTAAAGTTTAGTAATCAATGGCCATGATTTGTTGCTCCAAAAAAAGCAAAAACAATTAATTTAAAATAAATTAAATTTATCTCTTTTCAAGATAATAATTAATTCATTTTAAAATTAATTAATATACATATATAATATAGAAGATAAAGTCTCTTTACTATAAATAGGGTGGTCGCCCCCCTCCCACCTTGAACAAGTCACGATGGACGGCCCCCATTAAAGAGATATTGTCTTCATATATCTATATATGTAAATATTATGCAATAATAATTATTACATTTATCTTTACAAAAATAATTCCAAATTAAATTTTTGAAAACAATCAATTAGAATATCTGCACTTGACTTTCCACTCAACTACCATTATATATTAGGGGCCTGAGAGATGCACTAATCTTGACATCCTTCCTCTCTTCAACAACCAGCCTCGCATCATGGTCCTAGGGAGTAGACAAGTCGGAGCTAGGCAATGAGGGAGGGTCGATTTAAGCAATGAGGTTAGGTCAAAGACGAGTACTTGTGAGAAAACTAGGGTCTGCATATTGGTTATCTAAGCAATTTTTCCACATATACGAGGGAGGGATGCTATTCTAACCAGTGCTTACCAGAGACCTGGATTCCGCCTATCGGATTCCCTGTAAAATGATGCTTCTTCTTTGACTTGTACGTCTATATCTGACCTTGCCGATAGTATATACCCCTTAGTCACCTAGTCCATAGCCTTTGCATGTATGTCTTCTGGGGTCCGATTTTGGTACCTAGCTTGTCAGAGAGACCGTCAATCATGTCATTGATAAATATGAATCATATTCATATATTTAACATAATATGTAAATTATATTTACAAATAATTGTTTATTCTAAATCCAATTCACAACAACATATAATTTGTAATTCTATTTACAATTAAATCTCTCCATCATATTATAAATCATATTTAGAATATCCATGATTATTATAGATAGTGATATCCACATTAATCATATCCTTGATAATTAAATCATATTTAATCATCTTGGATCTCTATTCTCATGTGCTCAAAGAACATGAATCACATTCACATTATTCACATCTTTGATAATTAAATCATATTTAAATATCTTAGATAACTCTCCTTACAATATGAATAAACTCATATTATTCGTGATAATTAAATCACATTTAATTATCCATTTTCTCGATGCTTGGATACATATATCAATAATGAAACTATTCTTGAACACTTTAAGAATAATGCACTTTCTCCGTGGATACTTTGAGATAAGGGTAGGGCGATTATATTGTTCCACGTATAGTGACATGGATATTGAGATCAAACAAATCCAGATCTTGCGGACCTCTCATAGATGCTTGATTAAATCAAGACCGCAAATATAATCTTCTCATTGTATATGAATCACATTTAGATCAAGGTCCAACATTTGGACTAAGATCAGATTACTTATCTATGAGAGGAGTACTAAAATCCAGACATGTTTCATCACTCCCTCGGAATGGAAGCGTCATGGTTATACAATCGTTTATGATCACACCACCCTCAGATATTCCTATTACATGTACATCCTGCATATTGGAAGACACAGATTAAACCTGAAGTTTTAGATCTCCTTTTAGATGGTCTTCCTCAGGGTTTTTATCATTAAGTTTCTCATTTGACTATTGGGAGTTTGTATCGATCATATACTTTCCAAAAGCATATATTATACCCTAGTGTTGATCATATACTTTCCAAAAGCATACATCAAACCTACAAATTCAATCAAGTTTCCAAAGTGAGATGACCGTGCATAGAATTTAATTTTTCCCAATAACTCATGAGTGAGCTCATGTGTTTTGGTTTAGTAAATGAACCCGTATGATCCTTTTGAGAGATCTTATTACTCATATGCCCTTGCATGCACACCAGCACACTGGTGTATAGACCTTGGTTAGGTCATCAACCTATTGGTCTGCCAAATGTACATACTCAGACATATAGTAACACAACTGTCTCCAGTCAGAGGATGCGCGCCTATATCCTGACAACATATGACATAGGTCTTTGGTTATCTCGATCTCATTAAGTAAACTCTTTGACCTAACTAATCTGACGCCTCAGAATCTCTATTCTTATGTATAGGACCCGCATCAAGAGGTCAGTCAGACATCAAACTTTAGAGAAAGGATTGCCATCTCCTTATCAAGATGGATATCCTCTCTTAGTAATCATTTGATGCTTCTTGATGAGTCCTAAATCTAACTCTTTAGATATTCATCCAAGCACCAACCTTTATGGTTCAACAATTGAATCAACAAATGTATGATCATTAAGATGGCCATGGTACATAACCCTAATTGTACTAAGCGACCTATTATGCAAATTAGTTATTCTTCATTTCATATCAAGGAATGATATTTGCAATAACATTTATTGCATAATGGCTCGTCGTGGGCTCGCATGTCAAACAATAAGCATGGCCATTGAAGAGCAAGTCTCATCACAAGCGATGTCTTCTCTTCGGTGTATCTTGTGGATACGAGTCATGCTTTGAAGGTCTCTACCTTCTCATCAGTCTCTCTCTCTATCTCTTGAAGACCCATTTACACCTAACGGGTCATACCCTTATAGGTGAATTCTCGAGAGTCCATATACAACACTTGTATATGAAGTCCACTTTAGACTTTATTGATAACATCCATCTTTCCATGTCATGATCCTCAGAAGCTTCATCACATGAAGTAAGATCATTGTCAGACTTAACTGGCACATGGAATCCATCCTCAAACTCATTTGAAGAGGTATTAGAGTTTCATCTTTATTTTATCCTTTTGGTTTCTGATTTTAGGAGCCTCATTATCTTCTCAAGATTTAATGATTTCCTTCACTTCATTTTTATCTTGACTCTCAAGAGTTTCATCATGTAAAAATCGTATCCTTAGAGGTGGGTATCCAATACCATCCTTTATTTTCCTAATGAAGTAGCACTCTCTTGTGCTAGATTCCAGCTTCAACCATAAATCCTCAAGCATCCAACACTAGGCTAGGTTTCAAACCATAGTTTATGAGGATGTTTGGGTTTAGATTTGCATGGAATATTATTAAGGATATATATTGTAGTCTCTACACATATATACTAGGAACTAAGAGGTAGTTATGCTAATATTCATCATTGATCAAATCACGTCACATATGATCCATCTGTATCTCCCTACAACTCTATTGAGTTAAGGTGCATTAGAAGGATTGAGATAGGAATGATATTCTTTTCTCTATAAGGTATTTCTTGAATTCATATAATAGGTACAAGCTACCTTGATTAATCAATTCATTTCATCTTACTTCAAACTTCGGTTCTAAACCAAAATTGTGAAAATCTTTGAACATTTCAAAGGCTTCTAGGGTGAAGGGAAGGAATCTCATATCACAAATAATCATCAAATGATATCACATATTATCAATGTTTATCATGATACAAATGATCCACATAAATCAATATGTATGAGATCTTGAATACCTTAGCATCTTGCATCATTTTCAAAGAAGGGTGTCTTGGATACTTTTACTTTGAATACAATATTCACAAGTATGTAAGATTTGAAATTCAGACACTCTAAAGTTTCATCTCTTACTAGTCTATTGATCTCATCAACAGACTAATGTCCAAGGCTTGATGTCAAATCATTGTCAAATGATCTTCATTCTCCTATTGATCTTTAAAGGTTTAATTTTCAGTATTAGAAATATTAATGAACCATTCATTAATTTTCTAATTTAGTATAGTCCACTACATGTTAGAATATTATCTAAAATATATCCATCATAACTCTTTATGATAGTCCTATTCCAGAATTCATGTTTATTTCCAACATTTAGAAATAAACAATGAGTGTATTCTAATATCTAGGTCATAGAGACATTTTCTAAGACTAAGGGCTCTCCCACTGAAAATAGGAAGTCTATTTATCCAATAGAGATTGTTGTAACAATTACATCAATATCCATGTAGATGATTATAAAACCTCATGATCAAATTTTCTAGTCTTCTAAAACATATGCAACCAATTGCAAGTGTTATTAGAAGAGTGAGATACAAGTACTGGACTTTGATCTTATTAAATAAAAAAGCCAATTTCAATGATTATATGTAGATGTAGATTATTTTGATGCACTATTCGAGTCCTTCTCTAAGGATCCTAGATAGACTAGATAGTCACACTATCAATACATCGGCTTATTGCAATATTGGCATTCATCTAACTCTTTGGATGTTATATGGAAGTAACAAAAGTACAGTCAACTCTTTCGACTTTCCTTCTAATTTGGATCTGACCTATGCTTCCACTGTGCTCCTTTCATCTATAAATAACCATTGCTTAATGCAAAGGATCTCTTATGTTGAATTCAAAAGATTTCAATATAAGAGTATTTCAACACTTATACATGCTTCATTTAATTCATACAATATGAATATTATGAAGTTTCATTAATGACTAGAGTATAAATAGTAGAATGATGACACTCATCATATCTACATACATCTGAACTCTTAAAGACTTAGGTTCAGGTAGGTACTCAAATATTTTGAATACATCATCTCTTATATAGCCACCATTCTGCATGATGCAGTGAACCATGTCATTCATGATTAAATGTCAAGAGCACATATGTATGCCAGAACATCTTCTTAGATTTTTATAAGGATTATTTGACAATTGTGATCATTATCGATATGTCACTTCCAAAGTACTTCGATGAGAGATCAAGACTATAGAGACATACAAAACCTAGGGTTGTAGACCTATTGTCTTTTGTCATTCCTCGTTATTGTGAGGAAACTTGTACATTGCAACCACATACAATATGTGTCCAACTGCAAGTACAATATATTGATCATGGATCCAATCCATGATATGTTACTGGTTATTATTGACTATAGTATTGAGTGGGTTTAATGAGGATTATCTGAAATAAGAAATTTGCATATATATATATATATATACATATATAGAGAGGAAAATGGGGCTGCCCCCAGGGGGAGGTAACTTAGCTCCCTCCGCCCTTTTTTCTTCAAATTTTTTATTTTTTTTTGAAATTTTTTCCGTGAGTATTCATCACTATATCCCTATATTATGTCATAAAAAATTCGTGTGAAACAGAGACTCCTACGGCCTCCATCCAGACAGTCATTTTTTAACGGTCTCAGGATTTTTTAAATCGACCCCGTCTGGATGGAGGTCGTTAGAGTCTCTATTTTGCATGAATGACATAATATAGGGATATAATAATGAATTTACATAATTTTTATTTTCAAAAAAAAAAAATAATAAAACACGTGAAAAATGGGGCGGGGGGAGCTAAGTTAGCTCCCCCTAGGGGGCATACACATTTTACCCATATATATATATATATATATATATATATATATATAACTTTGATTTAGGAATTTTCATATTAAAGTTGTCTTGTCTTGTCAACATTGAAAGTTCATTCCTTAATCACTTTCAATGTAAGAGATATATTGACCATTATATCTTAGCAAGATCTGGGATCTCTTTCTTACATTTGGTATATCCCAATAATATGAGAACTTGCAACTCGGATAAAAAGAAGCAGGAACTCATTCTACATTGCAAGTCCAATTTACATTCCCAATTCGGTCTTTAACACCCAAGCTCACCACCCCTAAGGTGATGTTGACCCATCATTAATTAAACGAACCATCAACATGATTACAACTCGCTATGTGCAATCCAATATTGCCCCAATAATATGAGGACTCCATATTGGGGTCACTATGCATACGTCCTTACTCTTTCGAGAATCAAAGAGCCCGATCCAAATGCTCTTATATGCAGGAGATGTCACTTCGGACAGGCGTCTCCTACATACAATCCCTGGCAACGGAACCCTTCGCCTTGACAGGAGACCATGAATGTCACTTATGTGATCCTCCATATCATGTTCAAATTTTAATTAATTATTGTGAATCATATTCATAAAATTAATTCTTCCAAGAGAAATTACAACTCCATTCATGAGAGTGTATAATTTTAATTGGATCCCAATTATCTAATCATATTAAATTAATGATCCAATTAATATCCAACAAACATTCTTAATTGTTACTTGAAATATGATATTATCTCAAATACGTATTATTCGAATTTTAATAATTAGAAAAATACATCATGATCGCTTCAAGCATTATCTCTTCTTTACCCGTTGTCATGGCCAGTTTTGACGGGAGTGGGACAGACTGGGACATACAGCTCATAGAGCAACCTGTTACCCCAACACTCCCCGACCAATCCGAGCCAGTCTGTATTATTTCATATTTACAACCTTCTTTTTATTTTTTCCCTTTTCTTCTTTATTTTTTTATTTTGTGTATATAAGTGATAAATATACAATATTAATAAATGTTGAAAGAATTATAAATAATGAGAATTAGTTATTATTTATAGGTATTTTATCAAGGATTTTAAGCTAAAATAAAAGAATAAAGATGTTGAATCATGGATTCATTATGGTTCAAGGTAATTTTTAAACTTTATGTAGAATATCTAACAAGCACACAAATATTCGACAAGCAATCTAATCCTCACATTTTCACTATCTTCTATGAGAACCCCACCTAGGTAAAAACCACGACATGAGTCTTCCTGACTCAAAATTTCCTGATCAACCAAGTAATCAAATATTTCACCAAAGCTTGAGATATTTACGTAGATATCTCAACCATTTATAAAGCTAATGCTTCACAATCTTGGATCAAACACCAAGATCAATACTACAGATAATACATTGCATCACAAGTAGAAGAATAGAAGAGCTTCAATCTTCTTCTGGATTCCTTGGAGATCTTTCTTCTAAGAACCTATCTGCATTACATTACAAGTAGAAGAATAGATGAGCTTCAATCTTCTTCTGGCTTCCTTGGAGATCTTACTTCTTAGAACTTCTCTACATACTTAGGATCAGACTCCTAAAGTCCTGTAGATAGAGGTTAACTGGAAACAAAGATATATGTATGTAATAATCTTTTTCATAGAAATTTATCAGAACAAATATCAAAATATATTGTCAAATCAAGAACAATGATATCTAAATATAATCAGCAAAATATAATTGCACAAAAATTCACAGATATGGAATAGTAATTATATCACAGATAACACATATTAATAAGAGATATCAAACAAATATAAATATCACCAGGCTAAGGAGGGTTGCCAAATGAGTTATGACTGCTATTAGAAAATTTTGAACAATGACGAGCGATAGAACTTTGTTGATTAAATAGTGATGCTTCATAGCTATTAATTAACAAAATTTTTCTCAAAATAATCGAACAAATCGAAGAACAGAAAAAGGAACTATCGAGGAAATCACTCAGAATGAGCTTCTTACTTTTTTAGAGAGAATATGAGTGATTACTCGAATTGTGTATCTTCAACAATAGCTATGGGATCCCTTATATAGGGGTCCAAGAAATATGTGGTTGGAAATAAGTTTAGCAACAAATCAAAATTTGGTTTACTTACTGATCAATCAGGTGAACATGTATGATCAATCAGGTACATATGGTCGATCATGTCAAAAGGCTTGGTCAATTATTTCTAACCATTGGGATGGAATTCAAATTATGATCGATCAGGTCAATACGTGATGATTGATAAGGCATCGATCAGTCAAATTTATATGATCGGTCATTGATGGTCGATCACTAAGAACAAATGGTGGATCGAAAATGGAATGTTCGATATCTCGATTTGAAAATTGTTTGTTGAAGCTTGTTAGATACTACAGCTTTCCAAAATAGTACAAATCGATAATGAAACAACTTTTACAATAAACTAATCTTTTGTTGTGCTTGAAGTCAAGGATGCTTCGAAGACTAGTCCACACTCGTAGTCCTGCAATCATAATGAACAAGCGAATGACTATGTTTTGTATGTGTGTGTGTGATCTTTAAAACATTGAAGAACAAAGAACTAATACCATCCTAGAATAGATTTGGCCAAAGATAAGTGCTACCATTTTTAAGCTCCTCCTCGTTAAATTCAAAGAAATTCAACATGTCTTCAGCAAATTGGATATTTATGATCATGAACAACATGCCATTTCTAAAAAAAACCCATGCATTTACCTGCCTTAGTTTAGCAAACATAACATCAAGCACCGACAATGAGTAACTGAACATAAGGTGTAAAATTAGGTCGTCCTAGCTGACATTGCATCATGACAGAAGGAATCCAATTGTGGATCCATTTAATTTGAAAGAGACCCTTGTGGTCTAAATGACCTCACCCAAGTTATGAAAATCCTAGGTACACTTGTAGAGAATAAAGCTCCCAATATGAAGGGACACCAAATTGTATCAAATGCTTTATCGTTGATTTTTAGAACAATCACTTTTGTCTCGGATCTAGTCCAGAAATCCAAAATGTGAGAAGTGACGATAAAAGCAACAACAACAACTGATCTACCCTTGATGAAAGGCACGTCGTGAAGAAGACATATACACTTTTAGAATGAGAGACCAACAATTTGCGACAACCTTAGAGATAATGCGAGCATATGTATCTATATCCTTATATCTGTTTTTTGTATAGGAATGTATTTGTAGGTTAATATCATGTGATTTCCATCCGATTCATGCATATTTAAGTTAATCTGTAGAATACTTCTAGCATTAGTCATATGCAATCAATATCAGTTTAAATCTGTATCTATTTTTTAAAGATATGGTGACATGATTCTAATATCCATCAATATCCACATCCGTATTCATATTTAAAAACACAAAAGAATATGATAACACTTATATATGTATCCATATCCACCTGTTTACATCTCTACTTATAAAGGTTGGAGATCAAGTCAGAGCTCTCTCCTCTGACCACCGGAGTTCTTACACTCAACTTCAGAAGAAAGGGAAAACCACAGCGCTAACGAACGCACAAGAGCATTTTAAGTGAATTGTGATCACGAATACAAAAGAAAAATCCTTCCAGCACCGTAACCGCTCTCTCATCACGTTTCTAATCCCTATTATAATTATGAAAATTACATATTGCCGCGAATAAAGCATAGTGAAAACGTGGGAGCTCGAGTGACAACGTCGTCACGCATTGCGAAACATCACATTGATATCACGCTGCAGCGTTTACATCTCGGGATTCATTTCGTCCTGCCGACCTCATCTGACCTTTTCTGACGTTTTCCGATCAGGAAGGTGGAGCCGCAAAGAAGCTCATTGGTTCAGAGAAGCTTCAGTTTCCATGTATACTCTCCGTAATTAAATTCCAAGGTCAGTAGCCATGTAGTAGTTATGCACTATGCAGCCTACATCGATCGATGAAAAGCTTTTTTTTTTCAGGCTGTTTACGTCCTCGTTCAGGATCCGAACAAGAACAGCAGTCATGTACTAACTCTAGTACTGGATTATAAATAGGACTGCCATTCTTCTTAATTTCCTTGTTCCTTTTCTACTGTCCTTCTGGCCGCTGCCGACAGAGGATTGCATTAGATGACCAGCAACGCCATAAAATTCTTAGATTTTTTCGTATTGATTATCATATATATTCGGGACTCTTTTCAGCATCCTTACCCACCTACGGATACAAATAAGATGAGAAGTTGACAAGAATAGCTACATCATCAATTAGATTCAGCGCAAAGCTTGCATGGGCTCTTGGATGAAGCATGTGAGTAGACAAGCTAAGCATGACATCGTTTAACAATGAGCATCTACCCAATCTGACCTTCGTATTTCTCGTGTTCATAGTTTAACGTTTTTATTCATTTTCTTCATATATTATGATTCTATTATAGTGATAATTGGATTTGTGATTTCATCATTAATTGAACTTACGTTGGATGATCTTTTAGCAAAATCTCTTGATTTTACGTTGGAAATAATTTTAAATTGATGTTTGAACTTGGTATGTGATGAATTATTGATTCATTAACTTAATATCCGAATTTTATCCTAATTTCTGAACAAAAATAATAAAACTAAAAAATAATAAAATAACAAAAATAATACTTGCAATAAAATTGGAGTAAATGTATATTAATATCTTGTGAATAAATTCAAGAAATAAAATCAACAAAATTCTAAGAAATAAGAAGTTGAAACCATGCATATATTCAGTTGTACAAAGGCAAAAATTCTCACGATTTTTAATAAATTCATGTTAAGTCCAAATGATATGAAATCAATTCCATCGTGCACGCATTGTAACCTCAATAAATTAAATATTAAAAACTACTAACATATAAATATTGCAAATAAATCCAAATACTAATTTAGAAAAATAAAAGCTATAAGGCTAAATATCTCATCCATATAGTCTCCTATGAAACTCTGCCCACCTTTCACATAGTGTACATTCAATTATCTACAAAATATGATCAAATTCAGTTTTGCCCCTATAAGATGTTGCAATTTCAGTTATGCACCTCTCTTTTTGGTAATATTACTTGTGCCCCTCACTTCTTTCTCCGTTATCACTTGTGCCCCTCAGGTTAGTTGCCGTCCATCTTCAATGCAAACAGACGTTAACGTGGGGGAAATAATGAGAATTAAATTTAAAAAACAAGGTTGAAAAGGTCATTTCACTGCCTTTCCTCTCCAGCCAACCCCCTCCTCCATAGCCTGAGCTCCTCCCCTAGCTCCGCCCCGAGCTCCTCCCCCACACCTGCTCCCCTGCACCTCCTCCCCATCCCGTCCCTCCCTGGCTCAACCCCGCCAGCCTCGAGCTCCCCCTGAGCTCCTCCCCAGCACCTCTTCCTCCACCCCTCCTTCCCGGCCTATCGCCTCCTCCCTGGCCCGACCCTGCCAGCCTCGAGCTCCGCCCCGAGCTCGTCCCCCACACCTCATCCCCAGCTCGCCCCCTCCTCCCTGGCCCGACCCCACCAGAGCTCCTCCCCATCACTTCTTCCTTCGCCCCTCCTCCCCAGCTCGACCCCTCCTCCCTGACCCGGCCCCCTCCAACCCCGAGCTCCTCCCTCCCTCCCCCCCCCCCCCCCCCCCACCCTCAGCCCACACCCTCCTCCCTGGCCCGACCCAACCAGCCTTGATCTCGCACCGAGCTCCGCCCCGAGCACCTCTTCCTCCACCCCTCCTCCCTTACCCGGCCCCCTCCAACCTCGAGCTTCGCCCCGAGCTCCTCCCTAGCACCTCTTCCTCCGCCCCTCATCCCCAGCCCGCCCCCTCCTCCCTGACCCGACCCTCTCTAGCCTCGAGCTCCGCCCCCATCTCCTCCCCATCACATCTTCCACCGTCCCTCCTCCCTGACCCGGCCCCCTCCAGCCTCAGGCTCTGCCTCGAGCTCCTCCCCAGCACCTCTTCCTCCGCCCCTCCTCCACAGCCCGCCCCCTCCTCCCTGACCCGGCCCCCTCCAACCTCGAGCTCCGCCCCGAGATCCTCCTCCGCACCTCCTCCTCTGCCCCTCCTTCCCAGCCCAACCCCTCCAGCCCCATGCTCTGCCCCCTCCTCCCCATATCGACCCTTGATTTTATTCTGACCATAATGCCCTTCTAAACCACACCATGGTTTGAATAAACCATGGTTATTTTAATTTTTTGACGGTCAATCTGACGAAAGGGCACAAGTGATAACAGAGAAAGAAGTAAGGGGCACAACTGATATTACCAAAAAAGGAGGGGCATAACTAAAATTACAACATCTCAAAGGGGCACAATTGATAAAAATCCTTAATTTTATACATCAAATATATGTATTTATATGAATTTTACAAAATATAACTATTATGCCCTTTTAAGTTTTTCTAATAACATTTATACCCTTAATTTTTTAGCAATTTCTCGTACGCTCTTATATTCTTAAAAAAATCATAATATTATCCTTATATTAGTATAATATAGTAGCACAAGTATACGAATAAAATACTACTACTAAGCATTTTGTAAAAATATAGGGCACACATGTAATGGTAACAAAATAGGAGTATAAGTGTTATCAAAAAAAACTTGGAAGGACAAAAGTATACAAATCCTATAAAGATATGATGTAGCATTTTTCATTTTTATTTGTATGATACTACTAGTCTAACTCGATTAAACCTAATTGAACCATACAAACCAAACTGACAATACAATTGTTTGATCTTTTTTTATTTTGTGGATTGTTGATGTCATCACCGATTTGACCGGTCAATCCCATCGATCCGAACATAAAAAACAAAAATCGATATATGCCTGATTTGAAGTCTCGTTCAGTTTTTAAAATCTTGATCTGTTGTGCTCCTGACTTCCGTACAAAATTCACAGTCCTACCCTTCCCTTAAGGTAAAATAGGGGTATATTTGATATTACAAAAGGGCATAATTATGAATTTTGTAAGAAATCAATAGAACAACCGATATTACGAAAAATGGAGGGGCATAACTGATATTGCAGAAGTTAAGAAAGGCACAAGTGATAAAAACCCTACAAATAATATATAATTAACTAACAAACTATGCACTCCTCTATGATATGAGTGTTAATGTTGATATACATACGTTGTAATGAACATCTATGAGTAGCACAGATAATGCATACATAGATCCACCCCAAGAACTTTTAATCTTAGTCACATGTCACATAACTCTCGGTAAGGAATCCAAGGACATGTACTAATGATTAGTTGACAAGCTCATCGACTTCGCCTTAACTAGATCTGACATTAGTTATGATGTAAATTGTGTGAATTAGGATGCATGTATGTACCTATGAATGCTTACCTTCAGGTGCTGGAGAGTATTGTGTTACATCAAGACAACTCCCTGCTGGAGAGTACTATGTGTTCCGTCAATAAGAATCCCAAAGAAGCTCGCCATTATCAATGCTGCACGAATAGACAATGAAGGCTACACTGATGCTAATTGGAATGGCTACATCTACACGGATGGTGCTTTGTTTTATTATATAGATAAGACAATTTGCTCAAGGTCTAAACATAACATCAGAAGGCATGAACATCGAAAATCAAATACCACATAAATCTTAATTACGAGCCAACCTCCGACAATCTTTGAGAAGACGAGTGCACACAAAGGTGATGTTTGATCTCCATCTCCAACTTGAAGTAAAGTGTTGCATTGCGTTGAACATGTTGTGGGTGAGGATATTACCAAAAACTTCCATAACGTATCCCCTTTTTTTTCTCAAGCAACAAAAATAATTAACCCTTCTCAAGCGACAAAAAGAATTAACCTTGACCTCTTGAAGAGGTCTAGGGATTGGTGTGACCTTGTGTTTTCTCACAAGGTTTTCGCGTTGTATCCCTGCTTTGTGGCTTTCTTTTCTGCACAAGCAAATTGTCAATATCATTAGAATATTACAATTTTTTGATATTAGGGCAAATGTATGATTAAGTCCATGACATGAACAAGCATGGTAAAATTGTAAAGTTTAAATAGTTGTTTTCTCCAAACTGCAAATATAGCTACTTATCTACTACTTAGATCAATAAAAGAATGCAAATTACATGAATCAATGTGATGCTACTGAAATAAGCTACTGTTTGCCATTAACATATTCCGTCTTCCAAAGGTGTAACATTAGGTGGGATTGTTTCTTTTTACAAATATGTCATACGCACTACAGATGAGACTGATAATTGGAGCAAAGGGAAGAGAGATCTTATAGACAGAAAATTTATGTTTTTGGACTGTTTTCTCAATTATTTCTCCTGGATAGATTTTAGCATGTATAAAAGAATTTGAGAGTCCGTAATAAACACCTTTAACCATTTTCTATGGAAATTTACAGAAACCAGACACCAAAACGCCGAAGCTATGCTTGAAGTAACTTCTCTGTTCAACGTAACCCTAAAAGAGACTGCAAAGGAAGAGTTTTGCGTGTAAGATAGACTGAATAATCTAATAATGTGCATTCAAGTTACTAAGAGCGAAAATGCATTATGAGGTATCAATGTCACAAGACTCTAATAACAGGAAACAATTCGAATTTTCAATGCTAAAAAATAATATTATAAATAAAAATAAGGGCATAGTTGTGAATATTCTACATTTGTTGACTTCAATAGATTAGTCTTACCAAATTAAGCAGGCGGCGTGCAGCAGGATGAGTAAACTTCCTAGAGAAAAGGAACAATGTGAAGGCTTCCCCTTGCTGGTGCACCACTCTCTTCTCTTCTCCGTTTCAAAGTAAATATTATTTATATACTGCGTATAGATGAAAATACACAGAAAAGTTAACAAACTATAAACACAAGCATTGTTGTTATACAACTTGAGTAATGACATACTACATATCTTTAAGAGATAAGAATCCTAAATTAATCAAAAACTGTTGGAGGAAATGAGCAGCTTATTATTCAAGAGAACCCTGGCCTCTTATATAGGGAGAGACCTAATGAGTAAAGTACAAAGTAGTCCAGAGAACAATACGGAAATACTAAACAGTATATAACACATATAATAATAATACTCTCTACACTCCCCCTCAAGGTGGAGCATAGATGTCGATCATGCTCAGCTTGGAAGAACATCTCTGGAAGGGTCTTCTGAGCAACGGCTTGGTAAGTATATCAGCAGTCTAATCCCCTGAGCTCACATGAGATGTAGAAATCAAGCCTCTCTGGATCAAGTCTCTAGTGTAGTGGCAGCCAATTTCAATATGTTTTGTTCTCTCATGGAATGCTAGATTGTTGGCAATAAACAATGTTGCCTGATTGTCACACAGAAGTTGCATAGGTACAGGTACGGCTACATGTAGATCCTCTAGCACAGATCAAACCCACATTATTTCCGTGCTTGCTTGTGCCATGGCCCTATATTCAGATTCTGCACTGGACCTTGCCACAACGGTTTGCTTCTTGCTTTTCCAAGAGATCAAAGAGCTCCCAACAAAACGGCAAATCCTGAGGTTGACTTTCTATCCTTAGAGCAACCTGCATAATCGGCATCTACACATGCTGAAATAGATAGATCTGTGCCCTTTCGGAATAGCAACCCTGAACCTGGAGACGACTTTAGATACCTCAGTATCATGTATATGGCGTCCATATGAACTTGCCTTGGCTGCTCCATAAACTGACTCACTCGGCTTACTGCAAAGGCAATATCATGTCGAGTTATTGTAATATAAAGGAGCTTACCCACCATTTCTCTATATCTCCTCTTGTCTACTTCTGCAGTGTCATCAACATACAGCTTCATGCTCGAATCCATGGGAATACTCGATGGTATGCATCCAGCCATGCCTGTTTCGGTCAAGAAATCTGTAATGTACTTCCTTTGGGTCATCACTAGACCCTGTGCATTCCTGGAAAATTCCAACCCCAGAAAGTATCTTAAGGTTCCAAGGTCCTTCGTGACGAACTGACGGCCTAGGAACGCTTTTGCCCTCTCTATTCCCTGAACATCATCTCCTGTAACCAGAATATCATCAACATAGACCATAATGACAACCGTACCTGTAGAGGACTTCTGAATAAACAGTGAATGGTCTGCATTCGATCTCTTGAACCCCTGTCTTTCAATCAGATGAGAAAGTTTCTGGAACCATGCCCTTGGGCTTTGTTTAAGGCCATAAATTGCCTTGTGAAGTCTACACACCTTATGGTTCTCCCCCTCAGCAGTAAACCCTGGTGGTTGCTGCATGTAGACTTCCTCCTGCAGATCTCCATACAAGAAAGCATTCTTGACATCAAGTTGAGATATAGTCCAGTCGCGTACCACTACAACTGATAGGAGTATGCGTAGTGTAGAATGATGAGCCACCGGAGAAAATGTATCCATATAGTTCACACCATATGTCTGTGTGAAGCCTCAAGCGACCAACCGAGCCTTGTAGCGATCTAGGCTGCCATCTGTGTGGTATTTGACTGTGAATACCCATTTACAGCTAACAATGGATGCATCAGGAGCAGTAACCAAGCTCCATGTGCCACGAGACTGTAAGGCCCGCATCTCGTCTTCGATAGACAATCGCCAGACATCAATCTTCAAAGCTTCCTGATAGGTCCGTGGTATGTCCACGGATGACAAAGCTGCTGCAAATCTCTGGAAATCGTCTGTGAGGCGATGAAAAGACACCTGAGAAGCAAAGGGATAAGAAGCACACGCCCTCTTTTGCTTCCGAATAGCAATAAAAATATCTATGTCATCGTCCACTGAACTGGATGGTGTAGTCTCCTCCTGCAGTAAAGAATCCTGCACATGTACCATATCTGACCCGTCAGTAGAAATGTCATCAACACATACCTGAGGCGTGCTAGATGTCGGACGTGTAGCCTGAACAGGACCTGACTGACGCGTATAGAATTTTGGTAAAGGTGGAATAGAAGGTTGTGGAGGTGGTGGTGGCGGAGGTGGTGGTGGTGAAGATGACGTAGTAACTGGTGCAGGAGTAGACTCAGGTGAACCCCATGTAGGAGGTGGAGGAACATAGACATCGTCATTGGTAGTGGATGGTACCAACCTCTCACCTGCAGGAGAGAAATACATAACAGACTCAAAGAACGTGACATCAGCACTGACAAAGTATTTCTTGTTTATGGCGTCATAACAGCGATAGCCCTTCTGAGTCCGAGAGTAACCAACGAAGACGCACTTGACAGCTCTAGGAGAGAGTTTGTCAAGTCCTGGAGTGAGAAGATGAACAAAGAAAACAGTACCGAAGACACGAGGAGTAAGTGAGAATAATTCCTTATCAGGAAAAAGGATAGACATAGGAATTTTCTCACCTAGGACAGAAGACGGCATACGATTGACAAGGTAACAAGCTGTTAGAACAGCATCCCCCCAGAAAGATATAGGAACACAACTCTGAATAAGAAGGGTTCGTGTAATGTCAAGAAGGTGACGGTTCTTTCTTTCTGCCACGCCATTCTGCTGAGATGTGTAAGGACAAGTAGTTTGATGAATAATGCCCTTTAAGGAGAGAAACTGAGAGAGAGACCGTGTGCAGAATTCCAGAGCATTATCTGTACGAACATATTTGACTGTAGAGGAAAAAACATTCTGCACTTCATTAATCAAATTTTTAATCACATCTCCTGCTTCAGATTTATTCTTTAAAAGAAAGACCCAAGATATACGAGAGAAATCATCCACTACAACCAGATAGAACATGTGTCCCTGATGATCTGGAACACGACATGGACCCCAAATATCAATATGCAACAACTCGAACGGGGAGCTACTGCTCCGACTCTGACGACTAAGAAAACTGGACCTATGAGAGCAAGTAGAAAGGTGAAATAAACACTATTTACATCTACTTGTGTAAGTAAAGAGGTTTTTCAAGTTATTTGTAAGCATCTCTCATGATTGTCCCATAACCCAACATTTCCCATATATGACATATTTATATTGTAGTTAAATATTCATGAGTATATGAGGGTAAGCATATATATCATTTTCTTCAGAGATCATGTTGAGAGTGATGGTGGAAAAGTTGAGATTGGAAATATTTCTTGATTTTTTTAGAATCTTAAGTTTAGTGAATTGTCATTTCCCATCAACACGACTTTTGATTTACGATCAATTGATCGTTTTAGGTAATCTAATATTGTCGGATAGCTTTATTGAGTTATTCGAACCTTATTCGGGTCGAGTTCGGGTTTATGCGGATCCCGGATGTTACATTAACTATCAATCAGAAATGCATATGGATAAAATGAAGCAAACACGCAATCAACCACAAGCAAATATGGAGAATACAAGTTTTCGTGGAAAAACCCCACCGGTGTTGTGGGAAAATGTGATGTCCATCATCCTACGATCCGGGTACTCGGCAAACCAATTCCACGCATATACATTACACACTCGAAATACACAATAAAATAAAGCAAGAGAAAATAGCATGAAATACTGGAATTAAAATTTTTACATCCATTCATAACATATCCATCATTGCATCTCATTACAATCGCATCCATGTCCACAAAAATATACATATATGCAAAAAAAAAGTGTGCCCATACATACAGTATACATCCCATGTTTCTCAAAAAGCTACAAGTAAAGTAAAGCAATAAAAGCTACATTAATTGTACCATAAAAAGAAAGCTGTGTAACTGCGCAAAAAAGATAATTCCAAGCCGATCACTGCTTCGGCTTCTGCTGAGAACTTGTGGATTCACACATAGTGGCATAGGTACGTTATGAGCAAAGTTGCTCAATACGAAAAAAAATATATACAATATGCAAGATATAATTAAACGTGTGCAAAAGAAACTAGCTGATCAATTGTCATTATTATTTGATATGTATCAATAAAGCTTCGTATATAGTATATGGTCTTGGTCTAGGTGAGACCTCACTCTATGACTCTAAGGCAAAAAGGAGGCCTTAGGGTTTGGGTGCCTTCATAGGCATGCGGTGGGGTGCAATGCATCCTAACAAAGTTCCCAACACGTCCACTTGGTTTCCCTTATAAGATTAGAACGCAGATTCCTAAAGCGATTTCCGACCCGCGAATCCTCGTGAACCACCCAAGTACTCTATCTACGTGTAAGAGTCCACGTGGCGTAGAGCACGAGTAAGGGCATAGATTACAAGATTATTTTTACCATAGTCGAAGTCGCCATTACTAATCCAATCCTCCATATGCATAGGAGATCTATATTTTTACTCCCAACTTCATTAACCTCATATTCCTGAAACTCCCCTCTTAGTGCTCCCACTCAGAATACTAACTGGCGTGGTCTACACCAACCGGTATACGAGTGTTATCTCTAAGTGAACAAGCGAAACACTAGACCACCAACCATGACTACTTGGCCTGCACTTGAAGCACTGGGCTAAAGGCATGCAAGTGCTGAGGCAAAACATTGCGTGGAGACTCCTCGGTGTGCCAAGTAACATGTCCTCCAACCATCGCAACTACAAGTAGCGATTCGGATCTTGGTTAGCTAGGCTTCTACCCAAGACCCCAAGGGTGCATGCCCTCCCTTAGCGGCAACCTACTCCATTACCCATAATTTCCTGGGTTTGGATCAACATCAATCAATGTTATTGTACCATGTCATAACCTCTGCCCATCCATCCAGGGAGAAATTTCAACTTATGCCACCACCAAGTTTGTAGATATGGGGTTCAATAATGCACTTTGCGAACTTATCAATTTAAATCCTAAGTTAAAGACATAGATAGCACTTGGTCGTTGAAGCATAATGTTTTGCCTCGGCATTACTGCGATTTTCTCATAGAGATCAAGGCGTGGATTCAAGTAGAGGCAACACCAAATGACTAGAAGACATGATCATCTTGGTAGATCTAAATTCAGCCCATTAACTGTGCACTCATTACTAGGGCTCAGGCCCTCATATAGCTTGCCGGCACCTGATAGGGAGAAAGATGAGTATCAAGATCTTCATACATGCAGATGTATGCAAATAAACCTACAGAAACAATGAGGATCTGGCCTACAAATAGTAGTAGGACTAGCAACAAAACTAGCCCTCCACTAAATCTAAACGATGCCTCGATGCAGTGCCAGAATCATATTCAGAAATGGCAGATACCATCTACACTTCCAATGTCCTATCTTTGCATTCTGAAGTTGTTATGTGACTTAAGTTCCACGTAGAAGTCCCCTCACGGCTTCCATTTGAACTACAACTCCTCATCAAGACAATGCCACATGGCACTAGCTGCCACTGTTTGTGCTATTTGCCATCTCAGGAGTGTGGTAATGGAGGGAAATTAAAGGGGCAGAAGTGGTGGTCATCCTCCGTGCTGTAGCAGGCAGAGGAAGGCTGAGTTGATTGGGTTCCTTTTCAAAATTTCGAGAGTCAAAATTTTTGTATATTTTGTGCACACTTCACACACAAAAGAGTTGGAGGGTGTGGAACAACAGGAAAATCATCCAATAACAAAAATGCAAGGATGAGAAGCTACGAATTTTCATAAGAACTCCAAACAAAGATAAACATACATAGAGAGTTGAAAGAGTACACAGAAGAACAAGGATGTGCCTATACGTATATAAGACAAAAAAAAAGGTAACATGGAATATTAATTTACATTCTTTTTGAAAGGCCATAAGGTGGCCCAGTAGAGGTTACTGCCAGTGGTCATCCAACAAAATTTATTCAAATGATGATACATTAAAGGGAATGTTCACTTACATCATCTAATCTCCGATATTTATTTAAACAGAAAGAAAAATGCCTGAAGGCTAGGCAAATGCCCCCAGGTCCCATGCAATTTTTGAAATCAATTTTAAAAGAAACTAGCAGGAACCCATTCACACGAGATGCTACAGGCTCCTAAAAGACCCATCGGTTTTCAGCTTTACTGAGGAAAAAAAAGATCTGTGCATATATTTTCATGAAGAAACAATATCGAAGGCAGGTGTTCCAACCTTAAGCATGAAAGAGTGATGGCTCCTTGTAGAAACATGTGATCGTGTAGATTTTTTTTTTAAGATAAGAAAGACCAAGATAGCCCCCATCGAGTTGTTTTCCCTTGTACAAATTCAGTCGATTTCACTACAGTGGCACCAGTAGGAATGCAATGGCAGAAATGTAGTTCTACACCCCCACTGTTGGAAGACATCCCACCAACAAAAGATCTGGAAGAAAGACTAGAACTTTGATTTAGGACTAGAGGCTTGCATGCATAACAGAAGCATCCCAAGTATACTTAGATAGCGTTGATTTCAGATCTAAGAGTTCAAGAAAACCATGATTAGGGAAAGGTCAAGCCTCAAAAGCCAAAATTAACTTTGTAGCAACCAAATCTGTAGATCGTACACAGGCTGTACGGTGAACCAATCCTTTGGATATTTGAAGTTGAGCAAGGCTGGACCAAAAATCGGAATTCATAGATCGTGGCACAAGCGTATAGGTTCAAAATCGTGTGGAGATCCACAACAAGAGGAACGAAACGTCATACCTTAGAGAAAATTTGTCATCTTGGTTTCTCCTCCTGCGAAGAACGACACGATCCGTACTCCGATGATGACGCAAAACCGTACACGGGGGTGACCTCGTCTTTCTCCACGTGGGGATGGCCTTGGATCGTCGATCCGAGGTGCACCGGTGAGCACCGACAGCACTCCGGCGAGGGGAGGGGAGGAGAAGGGGAGGAGGAAGGATTGGAACTCAGTTTGGGTGTTTTGGGGAAAATTGGTTGAGTTATATGGGTCTTAACCTGGATTCAGATCCGGGTCCAGATCCGAAATGACATGTACCCCTCCTTCCTAAAATAGCCATAACTCGTGCTACCAAACTCGGATTTTTGCATTCTTGTACTCGTTGGAAAGATCTCGACGAGATCTACATGGTGGGATGCTCAATATAATTTTCTGAACACTGAGTAAAAGCAGATTTTGCAATGAAGTTCGGGTTCCAGTGCGATGGGTTTCACATCATAAAAATCTTAAAGGAATTCCCGTCCTCGAGACTTAATGTGCTTCTAGTTGATTCCTAAACTTGAACTCATCATATCAAAGTCTCACATGGGAATGTGCTCATAAAAATCTCAAAGAGAGTGAAACCCATAAAACCCCAAATGGAATTTGACTACGATTTCGATTCTATACCTGTGAACAAATGAGGGTACTTCTCCCTCATGTCTGCCTCAGGTTCCCATGTCGCCTCCTCGACGTCTTGACTCCGCCACAGGACTTTGACTAAAGGTATCTCGTTCTGCCTAAGATTCTTGACTGCATGGTCCAGTATCTGCACCGGCTCCTCAGGGAATGAGAGGTTCTGCTCCAGCATTAACTCATCGTAGCTGATCACATGTGTGGGATTTCGGATTTACTTTCGGAGATTCAATACATGGAACACGTCGTGGATGCCCTCAAGGTGTTGGGGATGGGCCACCCAGCCACCTTCCCAACTCGGGCCAAGATCTCGAACGGTCCCACAAAATACGGTGCTAGCTTGCCTATAGCACGAAAACGTCGAACGCCTCTTGTTGAGGGAAAAGAACCGAACGCATTATGAGAGGCCCTAAGGTTCTCTTATATATGAGAGGAACCTATTAGGCAAATTACAGAAAGAAGAAAAGAGAAACAGAAAATGAGAAAACAATAATAAAGATAACTAATATCTCAACACTCCCCCTCAAGCTGAAGCGTAGATATCAGTCAGACTCATCTTGGAACAACACCTCTGATAAGGTCCTCTCGCGAGGGCCTTTGTAAGTACATCTGTTGTCTGGTCTCCAGAGCTGACATGCCTAGTGGCGATAATACCCTTCTGTATCATGTCACGAGTGTAGTGACAATCCACCTATATGTGCTTCGTCCTCTCATGAAAGGTTGGGTTGTTGGCAAAGAAAAGAGCACCATGATTATCACATTGGAGATGCATGGGAAGAGGCACCTCTATAGTCAGGTCAGCAAGAACAGATCCAGTGTTGTAAAAGTCGTCCGACTAGCCCGACTAGTAGGTCCGACTAGTCTAGTCAGTGGGATGGTCGACCGAGTACCGACTACCAACTAGGGACAATAGTCGACCAATTTTTACTTGGAGATACCATTTTTTTTCTTTTTTATAAGCATTATAATATGCTTAATGTTTCATTTAAATTCAATTATTTCTTTTATTTTATTATGACAGTATAAAAATATCCAAAATCTATGTAAATATATGTGTAAAAATGAGTTATATGTTTAAAATAATCATAATATTCAAAGCCGATTAAAGTCCGATTAAAACCGATTAGTCACCCGACTGCCGATTAATCCTTAGTCAGTGACCAGACGACCAAGTACCGACTACCGACTTTTGCAACCTTGAACAGATCTGACCCACATCATCTCGGTACTAGCATGTGCCATGGCCCTGTATTCCGACTCAGCACTTGATCTAGCAACCACAGTCTGCTTCTTACTATTCCATGAAACAAGAGAGTTCCCTATGAACACAGCAAGCCTGATGTAGACTTTCTATCCTTTGGACACCCAACATAATTTGCATCTGCACATGTTGTAACTGAGAGAGATGTGCCTCCGCTGAAAAGAAGTCCAGTACTAGGTGAAGTCTTCAGGTATCTCAGAATCGTATGGACTGCATCCATATGTGCATGCTTGGGCTGCTCCATAAATAGACTCACTTTGTTCATGGCAAATAGTATGTCAGGCGTGGTGATCGTCACATATAGTAGCTTGCCAACAAGCTCTCTGTACCTCCTCTTGTCGACCTTCTCAGTGTCATCATCAAAGAGCTTCATGCTCGGGTCAAGAGTAGTGGCAGGTCTACAATCTATCATGCATGTCTCTGAAAGAAGATCTAAAATGTACTTCCTTTGGGTCATCACAAGACCTTGCTGGTTCCTGGCAAACTCTAGTCCAAGGAAATGCCGTAAATGTCCAAGGTCCTTGGTCACAAACTGATGACCTAGGAAGTCCTTGGCACCGTTAATGCCCTGCTCATCATCCCCTATAACAATAATGTCATTAACGTAACAAGAATGGTTGTAG
Source organism: Ottelia alismoides (assembly GCA_037367405.1). Classification (NCBI taxonomy): domain Eukaryota; kingdom Viridiplantae; phylum Streptophyta; class Magnoliopsida; order Alismatales; family Hydrocharitaceae; genus Ottelia; species Ottelia alismoides. Next base: position 85,073 of record JAZKJV010004472.1, on the reverse strand, counting down.
TACCTCTCTGGTCCTCTGTACGAACAAAGAGTGATCGGCAGTTGATCTCACAAACCCCTGCTGCTCTATCACGTCCGAGAGCTTCTGGAACCATGCTCTTGGACTCTGCTTAAGGCTATAGATAGCCTTGTGTAGCATGCAAACCTTCTGACATTCCCCCTCAGCAGCAAATCCAGGTGGTTGCTGCGTGTAGACCTCCTCCTATAGATCACCATAGAGGAAGGCATTCTTCACATCAAGCTGATAAAGGGGCCAATCTCGTGTCACAACAATAGAAAGTAGAATACGAGAGTAGAATGTCTGGCAACTGGAGAGAAAGTATCCTGATAGTCCACCCCATATGTCTGGGTGAACCCTGGTGCCACAAGTCTTGACTTGTAGCGATCCACACTGCCATCCGTACGGTGTTTCATAGTGAACACCCATTTGCATCCCACAACAGATGCATCAACAGGAGCAGAAACAAGACTCCACATATCACGTGACTGTAGCGCAACCATCTCCTCCTCAATTGCTAACCTCCACTGACTATCCTTGAGAGCCTCCTGATATGTCTGTTGTATCTTCACGATCGATAGTGCCAAAGTAAACCTCCTGAAATCCTCTGACAATCAGCTCAAAGAAACCTGGGTTGCAGGAGGGTAAGTAGCACACGCCCGTTTCTACTTTCGCAGAGCAATCGATACGTCTAAATCATTTGCCAACTCCAGAGCCTGTAGGTTTCCCTTTGGAGAGGGCACACACTCATCCTGTCTAGAATCGTGTTGCACAGACAACTCAATAGTGCCATCAGTAGAAACAATATGCTCATTACATACCTGAGGCGTGCTGGATGATGGGCAAGGCATGTGTGCAGGGGGAACAGGTTGAGACCTGCGAGTAAAAACACGTGGCAAAAACTGAACCAAAGGAACAGGTGGTGGAGGTGGAGGTGGTGGTGGTGGAAAAGCAGGAGTATATAAAGGTGAAGGACCGAATGTAGGAGGTGGCGAGCAAGGCCTGTAGGAGAAAAATACATGGCAGACTCAAAGAAAGTAACGTCAGCACTAACAAAGTATTTCCGCCATAGCAGATCGAAGCAACGATACCCCTTTTGGGTACGAGAGTAGCCGACAAACATGCACTTGACAGCTCTAGGAGAGAGCTTGTCACGCCTTGGAGAGACATCATGAACCAAGGCAACAGATATGAACACATGATGTGTAAGGGAGAAAAGATCCTTCTCGGAAAACGCAATCGAGAAAGGAATCTTCTCTCTTAACACAGACGACGGCATACGGTTCACCAAATAGCAAGCAATAAGGATAGCATCACCCCAATAAGCATGAGGAGCACAACTATGTATTAACAAGGTTCTGGTCACATCAAGTAAGTGATGGTGTTTGCTCTCAGCAACACCGTTCTACTGTGAAGTGTAGGCACATGAGGTCTGGTGAACAATGCTATGAGATCTAAGGAACTCAAAAAGATGTAAGGTGCAGAATTCCAAGGCATTATCAGAACGGAGATATTTGATATTGGCAGAAAAATATTATTTATCTCATTAATAAACTACTTGATAACAGATCCAACCTCTGACTTATTCTTCAATAAAAAGACCTAGGAAAGTCTAGAAAAACCATCGACAGGTATAAGATAAAAACGGTGTCTCTGGTGATCAAGAACACGACTAGGACCTCAAATGTCTAAATGAAGGAGATCAAATAACTGAGAACTGCTCTAACTCTGACGGGATGGAAATGAGGAACAGCGATGCTTCCCAATCTGACATACCTCACACTGAAAGGAGGATCTCGTAGAAATCTGAGGGAGGACATGACATAGCTTCTGCAGAGGAAGATGTCCAAACCTAAGGTGCCACAGATATGGAGAGACAGGTCCAGTAGGTATAGTAGAAACACTAGTATGAGGAGGTTGGACTAGTATGTAGAGTCCCCGCTGCTCACAGCCACATCCAATCACCCTGCCCGTGACTATATCCTGAAGAGACAAAGGGTCAAAGATGGCACGATAATGCAGATCCTTAGTGATCTGACTAATAGAAAGTAAATTCATCCGAAAGACAAGAGCATATAAAATATTCTTAAGACGCATGGACGGGGTCAAATGCACCTCCCCCTGTCCAGTAACGGGTAAGTGGTCGCCATTAGCAATGACAACCCACCTGCCAAGTGGTATATTCCAGTAGGACCTCAGCTGTGCTCTGTCTCCAAACAAGTAGTGAGAAGCACCAGAATCCATAATCCACTTTGTCATGTCTATATCTGTCCTACCAATAAAAGCATAGGTGATACCTGAAGAGTTCGAAGAGGCTCTGGTTGCTGCTGCGGTATCTGTAGTGGTGGTATAAGCAGTAGGAGTCATGATCTCTCTAATACGAGAGACAATATCATCCAGACGAGGATCGACCTGGGGAGCTGAAGTCTCTGAAGACACAATCTGCTTTGCTACATGACCAGAAATAGGATATCCATGCTTCTGATAGCATGTATTCTTTGTATGTCCAGGCTTGCTACAATAGGTGCAAGGACCATGCTGGCGTTCATCGCCTCTTCCGCGAGGGGTGCGCCTTCTGGATTGGATCGCCCCCTCGGCCACGAGAAGCAGCCATCGCTGAAGAGGGCGAAGATGTGGTTGTCGAAGGGATGATGATACGACTGAGATGGCTATAGGCCTCCTTTATGGGAGATATGGTAGCGCCAGTAAGAAGATGAGTACGTACAACATCATACTCTGTATCAAGTCCATCCATGAAGACTCCAACCATTGTGGAGTTCTTATACGTCTTCTGTTGCTCAGTAGATGTTGTAATGGGCATGTAGCTATGAAGCTTCTCAAACATGCCACGAAGCGAAGAGTAGTAAACATGCAGAGGGCGGTCATTCTGCTTAGTATTGTAAATATCAAATTTTAGTTGACGGATCTTGGCCTCATTCTTCGCCTCATCATAGGTAGATGCCAAAGTGTCCCACATTGCCTTTGGCAGTGGGCTGAGTCAGAATGTCATTGGCTATCTCTGTAGTGAGAGTCCCACAAAGCCAAACACGCGCATGTCGCATACGCGTCATCTTGCTTCCAAGAAGCATTTGCCCCAGTCTTATCTGTTGGCTCCAGATCTGTCAAGATATGCTCCTTGTTGTTGCATTGCATGAGGGTGAGAAACTGCATGGACCACAACTCATAGTTGGTCCCATCCATCTTAGCGATGGGAGTTGGGCCCTTGAAGGCTCCAGACGAGAAAATGTCACCCTTTTTCTCTAACATGATGATGACACGGCCCAATAACGGAACTCAACTGGGGAGTAGACCGATATAAACAAGTCTAAATGATCATACGAAGGATTGGTTGTACGTGTAGACTCATACAACCATCCTTACCAATCTTCTTTCCTTGCTAGGGCCAGAAAACATGAATTATAGGCATGAAATCATGCTTTCTGGTCAAAATCAAACCACGGAATGACTCGCTGATGTGTTTGGAGGCGCACGGGCTGACGACGATCTAGGCGGTCAAGGTAATGGTCAGGGGCCGGGGCGGAGGTCTATGGGGACTGGCAGCGGTGTTGGGTGCTTGGACAGCAGCTCAGAGGCCGTGCGGCGGTGCTAGGGGGCTAGAGCAGCAGCCCGGAGGCCGTGCGGCGGTGCTAGGGGGTTGGGGCAGCGGCCCAGGTGGCGTCGATGGTGGTTGGGCAACGTCAGGGAGGGGCGGCAGCGGCCTGGCGTGCGCGCATGGGGGGTGGGGGTAGGGTTGGGGTTAGGGTGGGATACGAGAACTCTGGTCTATGACCGTCGCTCCAATATCATGTTGAGGAAAAAAATCGAATGCATTATGAGATGCCCTAGGGTTCTCTTATATAGGAGAGGAACCTATTTGGAAAATTACAGAAAGAAAAAAGAGAAATAGAAAATGAGAAAACAATAATAAAGATAACTAATATCTCAACACCTCTCATTGAGATTATTCGTAAGAACACGAAGTCCCCAACCTGTAGTTATGAGGAATACTTTAGACGCATAGGTACGGTTAAGAATCCTATCATTTAAAGCATGAATGTATGATACAATACCTGAAACTCGAGGTATCGACACCGTTGGTTGGCGTAGCTCTTCTAACGGCTTTGCGTGGTCAGCAATCTCTACCTAGCAGTCTCCATTACTCTGGAGGTCTCTTCTATGATTTGCGGGGTGAACAGGGTGCCAACACAGGGGAGTGGTGCATCACCTCCCATACAAGACCTCAAACAGTTCCATGCATATGCTGGCGCTATAGCAATTGTATGTAAACTCAACTAGTGGGAGGTGATCCCTCCAGGATCCCTTCCACTCAATCGCGCAAACCCGTAGCAAATCCTTCAACATCTGGATTGTCCTCTCGGACTGCCCATCTGTTTGTGGATGATAAACTGAACTCATACGTAGCTCGATCCTCAAGACTCATGAATTCTCCTTAGTAGTGTGAAGTGAAGCGTGAATCTCTTTCTGATATTACCTCCTTGGGTATCTCGTGCAACCGGATGACATGTTGAATGCATAGTCTGGCTAGCTCCACTGGTGTACATGTCATGTTGACCGAAATAAAATTGGGTTGACTTGGTCAACTGGTTAACGATCAACCATATCTCATCGTGCCCGCTGGGGAAACGTGGCAATGCTGTGGCAAAATCCATAGAAATGCTCTCCCACTTCCACACCGGGATGGAAAGAGGATGTAGCAAACCAGGAGGTCACTGGTGTTATGCCTTTACCATCTGACAGGTAGGCATCGGCTGACGTGCTCGGCTATGTCCTTCATACCCTCCCAACAAAAGTGCTGGTGGAGGTCTCGGTACATCTCGGTACCTCCTGGATGTATAGAAAGTCTCGAACTGTGCGCTTCATCCAAAATATCTCTCCTCAGCACCTCATCATCTGGGACACACACACGGTCCCCCTTCCACAAGATCGATTCACGGACTCAGAATCTGTCAAACTCATCCTTCAAGCGTCTGTGGTATAAGTCTTGGATCCTCCGATTTGTCTATTGTCCTTGGACGATCATGTCCCACAAGCAATTGTACTTCATCGACACGGTCACTGTATCAGATGTACTCTCAAATGGATGCCACTCACTAAGTGTAGTGAACACATCCCAAGTCTGCAATCAAGCTATTGAACCCTCAATGTGTGATCGCCTGCTCAAAGCGTCTGCCACCACATTCCCCTTACCAAGATGGTAGGAGATGGTACAATCATAGTCCTTCAGCAGTCCATCCATCGCCTTTGCCTCATATTATGTTCCTTCTGATCAAAAATGTATTTGAGGCTCTTGTAGGCGGTGAAGATCTCAAATATTACCCCTTACAAATAGTGACGCCATATCTTCAATGCAAATACTATGGCTGTCAATTCTAAGTCATGAGTGGGGTAGATACGCTCATGGTTCTTCAATTGTCATGATGCGTACGCCACAACCTTTTCTCGCAGCATCAATACAGCGCACAACCCTTCCTTGGAAGCATCGGTGTAAACCGTGAAGTCCAAGGTACCAGACGGAAGGGTGAGGATGGGCGCGGAAGTCAATTGTTCCTTGAGCGTACGGAAGCTCGGCTCACATTTGTCACTCCAGATAAATGGTACATCTTTCTGCGTCAACCGGGTTAAGAGCAGACCCAACTGAGAGAACCCTCTAACAAATCTCCTGTAGTACCTGGTGAGGCCAAGGAAACTGTGTATCTCGGTAACCGTCTTGGGCTGCTCCCAAGACACCACTGCCTCAATCTTAGCGGGGTCAATTGACACCCCCGTCCCTAAAATCATGTGGCCTAGAAATGCCACCTCAGAAAGCCAAAGCTTGCACTTGTTGTATTTGGAATACAACTGGTGCTCTGAGACTGTCTCTGGCATAGTACGAAGATGGAACTCGTGCTCGTACTCATCACAGGAGTAGACTAGAACATCATCGATGAATACGATCACGAACCTCTCCAAGTACGGACGGAAGACTTGGTTCATCAAATCCATGCATGCGGCTGGTGCATTCGTAAGTCCAAAAGACATCACTAGGAACTCATTGTGAGCATATCTAGTACGAAATGCGGACTTCATCACTTCTGCATCCTTGATCCTCAATTGGTGGTATCCTGACCGCAAGTCAATCTTGGAGAACACCGCTGCTCCTTAAAACTGATTGAAGAGGTCATCAATCTGTGGAAGTGGGTAACGGTTCTTGATCGATCTCTTGTTCAGCTGTCTGTAGTCTATGCATAACTTCAATGATCCATCCTTCTTCACGAAGAGGACTGGTGCTCCCCATGGTGATGTGCTAGGGTGGATGAATCCCTTCTCCAATAGCTCATGTAACTGCACTTTAAGGTCCTTTAGCTAAGCAGGTGCTAATCTGTATGGAGGAATATAGATCGGATGTGTATCTGGCAATAGCATGATCTCAAGCTATATCTCCCTCACTGGTGGTAGCCCAGATAAGTCATCTAGAAATACGTCAGGAAACTCATGCACAACTCTAACGTCCTCGATCATCTGATCCTGCACCGTTGAGTCTACCACGTAAGCAAGGTATCCTACACAACCCTGGCTGAGAAACCGGTGTGCCTTTAAGGCAAAGATGTACTCGATCCCTCCATCATATGTACGCCCGTCAAATTGAAATGGCGGCACTCCAGGTAAATGAAAGGCCGCCGTCTTCCCAAAATAGTCTAAGCATGTATGGTGCCTCTCCAACAAGTCCATGCCTAAAATGATATCGAAGTCCTTTAATTGTATCAACAATAGGAAAGCAGGCATCTCATGCCCACCAATCTTTACGACGACATCCTCCATTGCCTGGCGGATGATAAATAATTCGCCCCCCAGGCCCTTGATGCAGTACGGGGAAGCAACCTTCATCACAGACTTACCAATATGGGCAACATATGATGTGGACGAAAGGAATGTGTAGCCCTTGAATCAAATAATGCATGTAAGGAAATCCCATGGGCTGAAATCGTAGCTTTGACGACCAATCTAGAAGCATGAGCATGCTCCTACGTCACTGCATTCAGATGTCCTCATGATAGTGCACTAGATCTCGCAACATTGACTGTCTGTTGTAGGGCTCGCTGAAAGTCACAGCCTTCTCGGCAGGATCCTAATCCCTGAAACTATCCAAAAGACCCGGCTGGTCTTCCACTCTGTTGTTGTTATGGGCTTGAGCTGCTGGTATGCAATGGGCATTGGGCCTTGAAGTGGCCCGGCAATATGTAAATGTAACAAATGCGGGTGCCCGCCTGCGACAAACTCCCTCCAGAAGCCAAACTGTCGCCCCCAGGCCTATGGCTCGGTGTCTGCGTAGAGGGGCGAGAAGGGACTGAACTACGCCCTACTGAGGCCTACCCCAAGGTAGGCGTGAATCTGCTAGTTGACGGCGCCGTCATGGTCGGGTGGTAGCGACGGTGTCTACGGAACCAAGAGAAGTCCCGACGTGCAACTTTGTTAGGTTGGGGTGGAGGCAACTGTGACTGGCTTCCCCGTAACCGGCGTTGCGTAGCCTCTCACTTTGTCTCCTTTGCAGTAACCTCCTTGATGAAGGTGAGGTCCAAAGTAGAGAATCTGTCATGGACTTCCTCGCGCATCCCATGGATGAACTTCTACAAATTCTCATGTGGGTAAGCAGTCGTAGCAGGGGAATGGCGAGATAACTCTGTATATCGGATCATGTACTCTTAGATCATCATCGACCCATGTGTCAGCTCAGCAAACTCTCTCCTCTAATCATCTACCCAATGATCTGAGTAGAACTCTGTGCGGAACTCGTCAAAGAAGACCTCCCAAGTGATGGGCTTAGTCAGGTACTCCTCGGTGGCATTCCAACACCGCTTTGCATACCAAAAAATAGAGTACTCTACAAAAGATACCCAAGTGTCCTCGGGTGCATATCATCCTCATAACTTTAGCCACATGTGCAATCCACAGCTCTGCATCGTCAGGGGTGGTGGTACCGAAGAACTGTGGTACCATCTTTCGCCGGTATACTGCATATGTGCTTTGATGCCTCTGCAAGGCATCAGTATCCTCCATCTGCTCATGCTCCATAGAGAATGATAGGTCGATGCTCTCCTCCCCGTCGTGAGAGGGACGGTAAGAGGAGTCGTCCCGCTGCTGGAGTCGTTGCTCAATCGCTTCTTGGCGATGTTGGATGCCATGCATGGCATATACAAGAAAGGCCAGCTACTGCGCTACATCTGGATCCACACGAGACGGCATGGTTCTGCATAAAGAACCACAACATTAATACTTACTTAAGAGACATATGGACTCAATATAAAATATGCAATTCTTTTGATTCGTATTGGATCAGAAGGCTACCAATACTATTATGTCTTTCGAACACCAATGAGGAATGACATGTGTGGAATGGAATGGAGTATCACCGCTCTGACACCCAACAGTGGTGTTTGTCCCTCTAGAATCCGAGTACTCGGCAAACCAATTCCACACACATACATTCCACATTCGAAATACACAATAACATAAAGAAGGAGAAAATAGTATGAAAGACTGGAATTAAAATTTTTCCATCCATTCATAACATGTCCATCATTGCACCTCATTACAATCCTATCCATGTCCACAAAAATATACATGTATGCAACAAAAAGTGTACTTAAACATACAGTATACACCATCTCTCAAAAAGTTACAAGTAAAGTAAAGCAGTAAAAGATACAGAAACTGTACCACAAAAAGGAAGCTGTGTAGCTGCGCAAAAAAAAGTAATTCCAAGCCGCTCACTGCTTCGGCTTATGCTGAGAACCTGTGGATTCACACATAGGTACATTATGAGCAAAGTTGCTCAATACGAAAAAAATATATACAACAAGCAAGACATAATTAAACGTGTGCAAAAGAAACTAGCTGGGTAAATAGTCCTCATAAAAAGATCAAATTTATTCATATTATTTGATATGGATCAATCAAGCTTCGTGGATAGTATATGGTCTTGGTCTATGTGAAACCTCACACTATCACTCTAAGGCAAAAAGGAGGCATTAGGGTTTGGATGCCTCTGTAGGCAAACAGTGGGGTACAATGCATCCTAACTAAGTTCCAAACACGCCCACCTAACTTCCCTTATATGATTATAACTCAGATTCCCAAAGCAATTTCCGACTGGTGAATCCTCGTAAACCACCCAAGTCCTCTGTCCACGTGTAAGAGTCCACGTGGCATAGGGCACGAGTAAGGGCATATATTACAAGATTATTTTTACCAAAGTCAAAGTTGTCATTACTAACCCAATCCTCCTTATGCATAGGAGATTTATATTTTTATTCCCAATTTCATTAACCACATTTTCCCGGAACTCCCTTCTTAGTGCTCCCACTCGGAATACTAACCAGTGTGGCCTACACTAACCAATACACGATTATTAACTCTAAGTGAACAAGCGAAACAGTAGACCATCAACCATGACTACTTGGCTTGCGCTCGAAACATTGAGCTAAAGGCACGCAAGTGCTGAGGCCAAACACCATGTGGTGACTCTTCAGTGTGCCAAATAACATGTCCTCTAACCATCGCAGCTACAAGTAGCGATTAGGATCTCGGTCATTTAGGCTTCTACCTGGAGCCTCAAGGGTGCATGCCCCTCCCTTAGTGGCAACCTACTCCATTACCCATAATTTCCTGGGTTTGGATCAAGATCAATCAATGTTATTGTACCATATCATAACCTCTGCCCATCCATCCAAGGAGAAATTTCAACTTATGCCACCAACAAGTTTGTAGATATGCGGTTCAATTATGCACTATGCGGACTTATCAATTTAAATCCTAAGTTAAAGACATAGATAGCACTTGGTTGTTGACGCAAAATGTTTTGCCTTGCTTCTACTATGTTTTTCTCATAGAGATCAAGGCATGGATTCAAGTAAAGGCAACACCAAATGACTAGAAGACATGATCATCTTGGTAGGTCTAAATTCAGTCCATTAATTGTGCACTCATTACTAGGACCCAGGCCCTCATATAGCTTGCTGGCACCATATAGGGAGAAAGATGAGTATCAAGATCTTCATACATGCAGATGTATGCAAATAAACTTACAGAAACACGAGGATCTGGCCTATAAATAGTAGGACTAGCAACAACATTAGCCCTCCACTCAACCTTACCCATGGCTCGATGCAGTGCCAGAATCATATTCAGAAATGGCAGATACCATCGACACTTCCAATGTCCTATCTTTGCATTCTGAAGTTGTTATGTGACTTAAGTTCCATGTAGAAGTCCCCTCACGGCTTCCATTTGAACTACAACTCCTCACCAAGACAATACCACATGCCACTAACTGCCATTGTTTGTGCTATTTACCATATGAGGAGTGTGGTAATGGAGGGAAATCAAAATGGAGGGAAATTAAAGAGGCAGAAGTGGGTGGTCATCCTCCTTGCTGTAGCAGGTAGAGAAAGGCTGAGTTGATTGGGTTCCCTATTCAAAATTTCGAGAGTCAAAATTTTTGTATATTTTGTGCACACTTCACACACAAAAGAGTTGGAGGGTGTGGAACTGCAGGAAAATCATCCAATAACAAAAATGCAAGGATGAGAAGCTACGAATTGTCATAAGAAAACTCCAAACAAAGATGAGCATAGATAGAGAGTTGAAAAAGTACACAGAAGAACAAGGATGCGCCTATCTGTATATAAGACAAAAACAAAGGTAACATGGAATATTAATTTACATTCTTTTGAAAGGCCATAAGGTGGCCCAGTAGAGGTTACTGCCAGTGGTCATCCAACAAAATTTATTCAAATGATGATACATTAAAGGGAATGTTCACTTGCATCATCTAATCTCCAATATTTATTTAAACAGAAAGAAAAGTGCATGAAGGCTAGGCAAATGCCCCCAGGTCCCATGCAATTTTTGAAATTAATTTTAAAAGAAACTAGCAGGAACCCATTCACACGAGATGCTACAGGATCCTAAAAGATCCATCGGTTTTCAGCTTTCCTGACGGAAAAAAGATATGCTCGTATATTTTCATGAAGAAACAGTATAGAAGGCAGGTGTTCCAACCTTAAGCATGAAAGAGTGGTGGCTCCTTGCAGAAACATGCGATGGTATAGATTTTTTATGAAGATGAGAAAGACCAAGCTAGCCCCCATCGAGATGTCTTCCCTTGTACAAATTCAGTCGATTTCACAACAATGGCACCAATAGGAATGCAATGACAGAAATCTAGTTCTACACGCCACTGTTGGAAGACATCCCACCAACAAAAGATCTGGGAAAAAGACTAGAACTTTGATTTAGGGCTTGGGGGTTGCATGCATAACAGAAGCATCCAAGTATACTTAGATAGCGTTGATTTCATATCTAAGAGCTCGCGAAAACCATGATTAGGGAAAGGTCAAGCCTCAAAAGCGAAAATTAACTTTGCAGCAACCAAATCTGTAGATCGTACACAAAGGTTGTTCGATGAACTGATCCTTCGGATATTTGAAGTTGAGCAAGGCTGGACCAAATACTGGAATTCACAGATCGTAGCACAAGCATATAGGTTCAGAATCGTGTGGAGACCCAAGAGGAAGGAGACGTAATACCTCAAAGAAAATTTGTCACCTGGGGTGTTTTGGGGAAAATGTGTTGGGTTAGTCTTAACCCGGATTCGAATCCGGATCCGAATATGACATGGACCCCTCCTTGCTATAATAGTCGTAATTCGGGCTACCGAACTCGGATTTTTGCATTCTTAAACTCGTTGGAAAGATCTCGACGAGATCTACGTGATAGGATGCTCAATATAATTTTTTGAACACTGAGTAAAAGCTGATGTTGCAATAATGTTCTGGTCCCACTGTGAGGTGTTTCACATAGAAAAACAGATGCTATAGCTAACCCACACCCTACCCTAGAATACATACATATATATGGAAATTATCCAATGGGTCATGTGCCCATTATGAATGTAATGAGCACATTCATCTTTTACTAGTATTTCTATCATTTTGATCAAAATAATTATTATTTCAAAAAGATATATCATATTTTTACTATTAGTGATTAATTTCACGAAAAGTAAACCTTAAACAGTAAGAAATGATCATTAGTAACGATAGAATAGACGTTAATAATATGAATAATGACAAAATCATTTAAGGTTTACTTTTTGCGAAAATAATTACTAATCGTAAGAATATGATATATAATTTATAAAACAATAAGTACGTTGATCAAAATGATAGAAAACATTTGTAAAAATGAACGTGCTCGTTACATTCCTAATGGGCATAGGACGCATTGGATAAGTCCCATGTATATATAGGTAACAAGAAGCCTACACCCGGGGGTGTAGGTAACCCGACTCTTTTTTCATTATTTTTTGATTTTTTTGAAATGAAATCTTTGAGGAATTAGATCATCATATATCACCATGGTGTCATTCTAAATTCAACTTAATTCGAGACTTCTATCATCTCCATCAAGAATATCAAATTTTAACGATCTTAGAATTGCTAAAATTGACCCCCTCTAGATGAACATGTTAGGAATATTTATTTTCCATGTAACTTGAAACACATTTTCCCCTTGATATATTAAGCAAATCCTCCTAAGGTTTTCTTCAAAAAAATCCAAAAATAATGAAAAGAAGACTCGGTGTAGGGAGTTACCTACGTCCCGGGTGTAGGCTGCCAGCTCCCCTATATATATAGGGATTATCCAATGGGTCATGTGCACATTAGAGCTGGGATGAGCCCTTAATCGCAGCCGTTAGATCTTAATATGATGATTAGTAACTTTTGTATTGCCATCAGTAATTGAACGCATCAGTAACTTTCGTATTGCCATCAGTAGCACTTTATATCAGTAATATTGAACACATCAGTAACTTCTGTATTGCCATCAGTAACACGTTATATCAGTAATACTAAACACATCAATAACTTCTGTATTGCCATCAGTAACTTTGAATCAATTGTAAGTAAAGAAAGGAATTTAATCAGTAACTTTCATTCGTAATTACTTGTAACTTTATATAAGTTATTAGAGCTATGATATTACTTATTGAAGCTTCAATATATATTACTGAAGCTTGGATATATATTACTTACTGAAGCTTGTATTTTTATTACTGAAGTTGTTGGAGATGAAGCGGGCTCATCTCATCTCTAACGGGCATAGGCTCATTGGATAAAAATCCTCTATATATATATATGAGAAACTTCCAATAGGACAGTCCTTTTTAGTTCAAGAATGATGCCCCCTTTTTTTGTAAAAAACACACACTTTAGTAGATTAAGTATACAATTTATACTATAATGTGCAGTTTTGATGTTTGTATTTTACAATATGCGGTTTGTATTTTATAATGAGTTGTTTTGTATTTATAAAGTGCAGTTATAATATAAAGTGGTTACTTATTATACTAAAGTGCTAATGTTTGTGGATAACCTTCCTGAACTCGAGAAAGGTGCATCCTATAGGAAGGGCCCCTTATATATAGGGTGGTAGGTATATGGTAAACATATCCTAATCGAATCATTAATTGGATCGGCCAAGATCTATTTATGAAATATAACAGATCGTAGTCGAGTCAGTGCTTCAAAGCATATCACAACAGCATAAATAGGATTAGCATAATGTCAAACTAAGGATTACTTAGCTCAAAAATATTTGCACCATAATAAAAAAAACATGATTCTAGACATTTTTTGCTAGACATGTGTGTGTTAGCAATCCTTTTTAAGATCAAATCCAACTAATGCTATATGGGAGACTTTGCAGCGGAGTAGAAAATTGGGTTCTAAGTTATTGAAATTTTTTATATTTACAACAGAGAAAATGAAAATGTTTGAGAAAAAGTATGCTTTTAATGACAAAACTTGGCAGTTTCTCCTTAATAAACGTTAAACTACAAGGTATTATTATATATTACCACTCGAAGAAAAGTAAAACACTTTAGCCACAAACACCCCCATCTTGTTAATAAACCATCAAGGGCCAATCTCCACATTTTTCTAGCATCCGCAATATATATCACCATTACTTTGATAGCTAGTCTTGTTACATATATTAATGATTTGAAACAAGTACGACAGTACTCTTTGGATCGAATTCCCGTGTTTAGCTTACAAAGGGCATGTTAAAATATATTAGTTGAGATTTTACTGTCTCTCCAGTCCTATTATACTTATTTCTCTGTCTCCATCTGTTTTTTCTATATTAAGAGATCTAAGACTATGGAATGGAGCAACGCCTTCTTTCTTTTTGCTCAATTTTAACTTGGTACCATAGGAGGTGCCTCCCCCTTTGGCGAAAAACACTTGGCTCCAATCCTTCCACTCCCTCTACACTGCGTGCCGGATCTTCAGTTGCATGCAGGCATCCAACTCTGCCACTGTGGGGTTGCCCAGCTCTGCCATAAGAAGCCCCAGTCCAGTAGCCCCTTGCGCTCAGCCTCATTTTCCAGTTGCTCGCGAGCCCTCCAGCCCATCCCAACAAAGCTACAAATGTTGGAGATCTTCCTCCTCCACAAACACACTTCCTTCTTGTGTAGCTAGAAGAGTGTTCTACTCTTGAAAGGTGATAAACTTCTTGCTTTGGCTTATGTGAAAAAGTATGGCTGCAAATGGCAATCCAGAGGAAGCATTGGCCACCAGAGAAACAGGTAGTCCCACCGCAGTAACACATGAAGTTGGACGACATCAACTATGCCCAATGCTCAAGTTTATTTATGATGTCCGCAAAGAGTAGCGAGAAGATTATCTTCTTTTGTAGTTGAAGCCTATGGAAAAGACACACAAATATGCTATGCAGGAGATACCTAGCTATCAACATCATTCCATCTATCATCAATGAGATAATCAACTATGAGACTACCGCAAAGATTTAGGATAAGTCAGAGATACATATTCTTATGAAAAAAATGTATCTCATGCCATCCATGCCTACCACGACATGAAGATGCAGCATAGCAAAAGGTCTTTTTTTTTCGGTAAAGGTAAACTCTTTATATTTCCAAAAAAGAAAACCCAATTACAGGCCCAACAGCATAGCAAAAGGTCGTTGCTCACTACTGCTCACAAATAATAGTCGAAGCAAAAAGTACAATTATTTATGACATGTTTACATGTGTCCAAAGCAGAAAGTGTCCCAACAAGAGACTTTAGAAATGCTCTTTTCTTGGGTCGTGACCATGCATATTCCTCTTTTCGTGAAGCTTTTGAAGAGCACAACAACGCCCGCAATTGCGGAGGCATACATCAAACTCAATTGAATCACTATAAGACTAAGGTTGTTGATATACAATCATCTGCATTGGTTTTTTCCTCTAGACATGGTGGACGTGATCCCTCCACTACTTCACACGGGAAAGGTCATGGAAGAGAAGCTATTGGATGTGGCCATGATACTTCTACAGTGGAAAATGGTCATGTGGAGGACTTTATCAGATGGGAGATTACTGTTGACGAGTGGTTATCATAGATGATGAACTCCCTCATTTCGATTGACTCTATAAGCTGGAGATGTTACAGTTGTTGACTCGGACTAAGCCTAGTTCAACAACGCCCAACATCGGTGAAACTCTCACCTCATCAAGTATACATGCTTCTTTGGTTCTACATGCCAAGACAGAGTAATTGGTTGATCCCAAGATCTCACAATAGTGGCGGACCCTAGATTACATGCTAGGCAAGGCACACCAATAAAAAGGAAGTAATAAATAAGATTGCACTATCGAAAAAGCTTAAAGAGAGTAGTAATCTATTAACTAATTCTAAGACAAACCCTCACAGTTGGTTAAATATTAAATATTATCTAATACTATTATTCATTTCATGTATTAATTGTCTCTTGCTATAACTTATTGTTTATGATCGACTGGGATACATTATATAATTTAAGTTGATTTTAGCATCTTGATTTCTGTTACAAGTTGCTTTGTATCTATTGAAGCTATTTTGAATATCTTCTCTATATTTTATTTATTGTGACATGTAACCATGCAGTGTCTCTTATGTGATTGTCACCACTTGGGCTCTAAGATTTCATGCTATATAAAAAGCCACATACTCATTGAATAAAGTATCTCATTCCATCCCCTTATTTTCTCACATGGTATCAGAGCGACAGTCCTAGACCAGAGCATTGTGCCTCTTTTGATTCAAACCCTAGCCCTCACCATAAATCCCGTTCCGCTTGCTGCGGCTGCGATCTCTGGGTTGTTGTTGTCACTGTTGTGTGTCACCCCCGAGGAAGACTTAGGCTACAGAAGGCTACCATTACAATAACTGTTACAGTAGCACCGCTTGTTCTGAAATCTGATGTAGCACCATTACAATGCTGTGTTTGTTCTGAAATCTGATCAAAATGCGAGTATGGAACTGATTTTTGCATTCCAGACTAAAATCTGATCTGAAATCTCCTATGGGATGCACTTGCGAGTTGAATCGTGTGATTTCTTCTCTGAAATGCACAAGTTCTGGAGTAAATATGATCTAATTTTTGAATTTCCGACTGAATTCTGATCTGAAATTCATGAATAATGTTCTTAGTTTTCACTAGCCATACAATAGTAGTCATAATAAATAATGTTGACATTTGTATTTTCAGTTTCTTCTCTTTTCTTTTCTTAAAGGTCTATATATGTAAGCGCATACTTATAGTTACTCTCTTTTATCTATAAATGGAAGGGAGCCTCCTCTCATGAAATACTTTATTTTTCCATTTCTAGAATCAACATGGTACGAGAGCCCTAGAGAGGACTCTTCCTCTTGGGTAACCTAATTTCCCTCTCCTATTTCCCTCAACATCGTCACGACCACTCGTCCATCATCGCTAGAATCACCTCTCCTCCAACCCTAGCATTCAGCATCGTCCACTCCTCTAGCCCTAGCCTCATCTCCAGCACACCTCACCTCCAACACATGAATCCTCATCACCAGCCTCTCCTCGCCATAGCCTCTCCTCCAACATACCTCTCCTCATCACTAACTTCCCCTCACCCTAGCCTCGCCTTACTCCTCCAGCGTACCTCTCATCATCGAAAAAGGATAATGCATTGTAATTGTCAAGACTTTGATTATGAACAGTTGTGTGCAGCACATTGCCAATGACATTGTGCACTGTAAGACTGCTAAGTGCATGTAGGACAACTTGCGTCAAACATATTATGAAGAGAAGAATTATGCTAAGATCCTCTAATTCTACATGGATATGTCTCAAATGAAACAGAATTGTCGTCCTTTGGCCCAATACTGTTGGAAAAAAAAGAGAGTTGTTTATTCCATTTGCCCTAGGCTCTCTTATATAGGAGAGTAGCCTATGGGTAAATTACATCAAGAGTCCAAAAGAAAAGAGAAACTATGAAACAATACAAAATAGAATAACATGTATCTCTACACTCCCCCTCAAGGTGGAGCATAGATGTCAATCATGCTCAGTTTGGACGAGCACTTCTGGAATGGCCCTCTAAGTAATGCCTTGGTAAATATGCCTGCAGTTTGGTCCCCTGAGCTAACATGGGATGTAGAAATGAACCCCTTCTGAATCATATCTCGTATAAAGTGACAATCAACCTCAATGTGCTTGGTTCGTTCATGAAATGCTGGATTATTTGCTATATATAGCAGCTTGATTGTCGCATTCCAGAGCAATAGGAAGAGGGACTTCTATATATAGATCCGTAAGAACATCTTTCACCCACATCATTTCTGTACTGACCTGGGCCATAGCCTTATATTCAGACTCAGCACTGGATCTTGCTACAACCGTTTGCTTCTTGCTTCTCCATGAAACCAGAGAGGTTCCGACATACACAGTAAATCCAGTGGTGGACTTCCTATCCTTGGGGCATCCTGCATAATCTGCATCTGCACATGCTGAAATAGTAATCTCCTTGTCTTTCTTGAACAGGAGACCTGTACCTGGAGATGACTTAAGATACTTGAGTATCATATGTATAGCATCCATATGTACCTGACGTGGTTGCTCCATGAACTGGCTCACCCGACTAACAACAAAAGAGATATCGGGTCCGGTAATAGTAATATAGAGAAGCTTGCCCACCAGTTCTCTGTATCTTCTCCTATACACCTCATCAGTGTCGTCATCATATAATTCATACTGGGATCCATGGGTGTAGTGGCAGGTCGGCAACCAAGCATTCTTGTTTCACTCAATAGGTCAGTGACATATTTCCTCTGGGTCACAACCAGACCATGAGGATTTCTGGTGAACTCCAGTCCCAGAAAATATCTAAGAACTCCAAGGTCCTTGGTGACAAATTCACGACCCAGCATTTCTTTCGCCCTCCGAACTCCTTGTCCATCATCACATGTAATCAAGATATCATATACATACACCATAATCACAGTAATACCTCTGGATGTCTTCTGTACGAACAGGGAATGATCTGCATTGGACCGTCTGTACCCCTGTTTTTCAAACAGGTCTGAGAGCTTCTGGAACCAAGCTCTGGGGCTCTGCTTAAGGCCATAGATGGCCTTATGAAGTCTACACACCTTAGAACACTCCCTCTCAACAGCAAAACCAGGTGGATGTTGCATGTAGACTTCCTCCTGCAAGTCATCATATAAAAAAGCATTCTTGACATCTAATTGGAATAGTAGCCAATCACGAGTAACCGCAACAGAGAGAAGGATCCGTAGGGTGGAATGGCGAGAAACTGGCGAGAATATATCAAGATAATCCACCCCATATGTCTGTGTAAAGCCACGAGCAACCAGGTGTGCCTTGTATCTGTCAATGCTACCATCTGCATTCTGCTTCACCGTAAAGACCCACTTGCAGCTCACTGTAGACACATTGGTAGGTGCAGGAACAAGGCTCCAGGTACCTCTTGACTGAAGAGAAGTCATCTCTTCTTCCATGGCTAAACGCCATCTACTATCCTTCAATGTATCTTGGTAATTCCGTGGAATATCCACCACCGATAGAGCAATGACGAAGCTCCTGAATTCTCCAGATAAACAATCAAAGGAAACAGTAGAAGCTATAGGATATGACGTACAGCTGCGCTTCTGTTTCCGAAGTGCAATAGGTAGATCCAAATCACATGCATCCTCATCTGGCCTCTGTAACACATCCTGCTCAGGTAAATCGTCAGATCCATCAATATTGATTGTATTCTCAGAACATACCTTAGGCGAGCTGGATGATGAGCGGTGACCATGAGCAGAAGCAGGCCAACGAGTATAGTGGAGTGGCAATGGGGGAACAGGAACGGTAACAGGAGGTGTAGGAGATGGTAGTGATGGAGGTGGTGATGACGATGATGGAGGTGGTGATGGTGGTAGCAGTGTTGTCAAAAGCCCTCCGGGCGCTCGCCTAGGCTCATAGGCGAGGCAAGGCGAGGCCCTAGTGCCTAGCCTCCCTCCAGGCGAGGCATTTTGCCTCAGGCACAGCTCAGGTGAGCGCCTGGATTGAGGCTTTAAGCACTCGCCTTGAGCGCCTAAGGCAAAAGTAGGGTTTTTTACCGACTTTTTGTGATTTTTATCCATGTTTAGGTTTTTATATTAGATATATATTAGTTCTAAATATCATTTACACACATACTTATGCATATGCACACACATGTATATTTAATTTACACACACTTCTATTACATATACGTATACATGTACTTTCATGTTTTAGTTCTAAATATTACATTTACTTTTGGCTAAAAAGTATATATTCTTCTCTATATATATTAGTTTGAAGTATTATAAATGGGATAAATGGGGTTGCCCCCTAGGGGGAGCTAAATTAGCTCCCCCGTCCCATTTTCCCTATTTTTTATTTTTTTTTGGAAAATTTCTATCGTGAATATTCATCACTCTATCCATATATTATGTTATTAAAATTTCATGCGAAACAGAGACTCCTACAGCCTCCATCCAGACAGTCATTTTTTAACGGTCACACGATTTTTTAAATTGACCCCGTCTGGATGGAGATCGTAGGAGTCTCTGTTTCGCATGAAATTTTAACAGCGTAATATAGGGATTTAATAATGAATTTACACGGTTTTAGTATTCAAAAAAAATAAAAAAACATGTGAAAAATGGGGCGGGGGGAGCTAAGTTAGCTCCCCCTAGGGGGCATACACATTTTTCCCATTATAAATACATATATATATATACATATAAATAGGCTAAACACACATGTATACATAGGCATGTACACACACTTACAAATAAACAAATGCACATGTATGTAAATATATACGCATACAGATACACATACATACGAATACAAGTATAAACACAAATATTTAATACATATACATACATATGCAAGTACATATGTACATTATACATACATATATTAATAAATAGTGGATTGATCGTAAAATATAATTTGGTGATAGCATATACATATACATACACATACACATACATATAGACATGTACATGCACACATTTATATATACACTTGTAAACATACCCACAATTATATTGGATTGGTTTTAGATTGAAATATAAGCTATACATATATATATATATATATATATGTATTTACAACTATACACACAAACACACATGTACATATATACATTTATATAAGTGCATGAAAACACACCCACAAATATATTGGATTAGTCTTAGATTGAAATATAAGTTATACATACAATATATTTACAATTACACATACATACACATGCGTGTATGCGCATATATTATATAGACTCGTGCATAATTTATTTATTTTTATATATGACGCCTTGCTTTTCTCAGGCGAGCGCCTAGGTGAGCGCCTAGAACCTCGGACGTTTTGCACCCCTAGCGCCTTGGAGCGTCTCTCGCTTTTATCAACATTGGGTGGTGGCATATATATAGCTTCGTCAGTGCCAGAGGATACCAACTGTTTACCTGTAAAAGAGAAGTACATAACAGATTCGAAAAAGGTAACATCAACACTAACAAAATATTTCCTACGCAATGGATCATAACACATGTACCCTTTTTTGTGTTCTGGGGTACCCGATGAAAACACACTTAACAGCCCTAGGAGAGAGCTTGTCAATACCTGGAGACAACTGGTGGACAAAGGCCACTGAGCCAGACACACGAGGAATGAGGGAGAACAATTCTCTTTCTGGAAAAATAAGAGAGAAAGGAATCTTCTCACCTAAGACAGACGACGGCATGCGATTAATGAGATCACATGACGTTAGGACAGCATCGCCCCAGAAAGAATGAGGGGCATGACTCTGTATGAGAAGCGACCTGGTGACATCAAGTAAATGACGATGTTTTCTTTCTGCAACGCCAATTTGTTGGGAAGTATAGGCACGGGATGTTTGGTGGATAATCCCTTGAGTTGATAAATAATTGGAGAGAGTATGAGTACAAAATTCCAAGGCATTATCACTTCTCACAATCTTTATAGATGCAGAAAAAACATTACGAACTTCATTGATGAAATTTATGATAATATTCCCCGCTTCAGATTTATTCTTTAACAAAAAGACCCAAGACACCCGAGAGAAATCATCCACAATTACCATATAAAACATGTGTCCCTAATGATCAGGAACACGACTAGGACCCCCGATATCGACATGAAACAACTCAAACTTGGAGCTACTACTCCGACTCTAACGACCAGGAAATGTAGACCGATGATGCTTTCCCAACTGACAAGCCTCACATTGGATGGACGTGTGAGGTGAAACCTAGGGTAACACACGACACAATTTCTGAAGCAGAATATGTCCAAAGCGCAAGTGCCACAGGAAGGGGGAGACATATCCAATAGGTATAGATGAGGCTCCGGCATAAGGGGTCCGACTGAGACGATATAGGCCGCCCTGCTCATAGCCACGCCCAATCACGTTGCCCGTAAGGATGTCCTGAAAAATGAGAGATGGATCAAATATTGCTCGACAATGTAAATCCTTTGTAAGCTGGTTAATGGATAATAAATTCATAGAAAAATCATGTGTGTGCAGCACATTCTTGAGGTGCATAGAGGGTGTCAGACTAATCTCTACCCTTGACCAGTTATTGAGGAATGCGTCCCATTGGCAATAACCACAATACAGCTGGAGGAACCTGTCTGTAGGCTGTAAGTAGACCTTAATCACTACACATATGATGTGTAGCACCAGAGTCCATAATCCATTCTAAAGTATCTGAAATGCTACCTGAGGTAGTGGTGGATGCAAAAGCAGCAACATCAGAGTGACTATCAGATGCAGGCACTGATGCAACGGAACCGGATGGAGGAATAATGCCCCTCAGACGGGCTACAAGATCATCAAAGCGTTGAACCAGAGATGAAGCAGATGGGGG
Source organism: Ottelia alismoides (assembly GCA_037367405.1). Classification (NCBI taxonomy): domain Eukaryota; kingdom Viridiplantae; phylum Streptophyta; class Magnoliopsida; order Alismatales; family Hydrocharitaceae; genus Ottelia; species Ottelia alismoides. Next base: position 62,793 of record JAZKJV010004472.1, on the reverse strand, counting down.
CTCAATCTGTTCAGCTACTCATGCAGAAGCAAGAAATCCATGTTTGGAGTAGCACGTGTCTTCGGTATGCCCAGAACGGTGGCAAAAGGTGCATTATGGCCGAATACGACCCCCTCTATCCTGAGGTCCACAACCACGGAACTGATGATGACCCCCACGACCTCGATTCGCTGCCATGGCTGAGGCGGTCTGATTTGTAGTGGATGAAGGAACAGTAATACGGTTCAATCTGTGAAATGCTTCCTCCATCGGAGGAATGGTGGGGTCTGCCAAGATCTGGGAACGTGCAGCCTCGTACTCTGGATCTAGAGATGCCAGAAATACACCAACCATAGTGGCATTCCGGTAGGTCTTCTGTTGCTCAGGAGTGGCGGTGAGAGGCATGAAGCTGTAAAGCTTCTCAAACATTTCTCGTAAAGATGTGTACAATGAGTGTAGAGGCCGTCCATTCTGCTTGATTGTAAAAATGTCATGCTGGAGTTGTAGAATCTTCGTCTCATTCTTTGCCTGTGAATATGTAGCAGCCAGAATATCCCACATTGCTTTAGCAGTGGGATGATGGAGAATATCATTGGCAATCTCAATTGCCAGGGTTCTTGATAGCCAAACCTTAGCATATGCATCATCTGCCGCCCATGAGGCATTGACCTCAGTCTTCTCAGCAGGCTCTTCTTCGGTAAGAATGTGCTTCTTACCGGTTGACTTCATCATACTCATGAACTGCATTGCCCACAGTTCATAATTTGACCCATTCATTTTCACAATAGGCGTTGGACCTCTGAAGGTGCCTGTAGATGGGATGTCTGCCTTGCTTTCTGACATGATGATAATAGAAGACTAGGGTAGTAGACTGAAGATATGATCGTCTACACGGACATTAACGGGTTTAGTTGCATGTGTAGACTCAAGCAGCCAAACCCATTAACTTGGAAATGCGCATGCGGAACGAGGGCTGGAGCCGCATGCGCGTTGACCTAGGGCTGCACGCGCACAGAAGCTGGGGTCGTACGAGACTAGGGCTGCAAGGGAACTAGGTGCTTCACGCACACAGATGCACGCACAGATGCGCGCACAGGAGCGCACACAGGGGCTGGCAGCCTAGCGCGAACATGCACACAGGCGTACAGGCACGGCGAGGCTGGAACCGAGAGCGGGGCCTAGTGAGGGGCCTAGCACGGTGCACTAGGTCAAGCGGGGCCGGGGGCGGCGTGAGGCGGGGAGGCGCGTGTGCGGAGGGCTCGAAGGTGGAGGCTAGGGTAAGGGTTTAGTTCGAGAACTCCGATCTAGGACCGTCGTTCTGATACCATGTTGGGAAAAATAAGAGTTGTTTATTCCATACTCCCTAGGCTCTCTTATATAGGAGAGTAGCCTACGTGTAAATTACATCAAGAGTCCAAAAGAAAGGAGAAACTATGAAACGATACAAAATAGAATAACATATATCTCTACAAATACTATATAGCATTAAATTCAAGTTTTTAGATAATGACTTCTAACATACTTATTTGCGCATATGAGACTCAGAGTTCTTTTTGCTCTCAGTTTATGGTCAGCTTATTTCTTGGGTGGGCTGGATCCACCATATGAGGTAGCCAGAGCACAAATGATCATTGCGTCTAAAATTCTTTCGATGGAAGCTACCTATATCATTTGAGTCAACTACTTATCCCGACCACTACTAATCAGCAGGTTGAGACTACTTCAGAATTAGAAGCTTCTTCCAGGAGAGGTCGTAGCACCTACTTTCGTGGATGAGGTTGTGGTCATGACACCATTGGACGCATTCATCATCAAGCTCATTCTATGTCCATATTGGTCATATCGATGATCGATATTGGGGAAAGCATGGGAAACCTCCAATGGCGCACCAGGTATCAGTTACTCGACTAGATGACACACCGATAGTTATATCCAGGGCAGAATATGACGATTTAATCTAGAGGTTGAGTCACCATCACGTTACCTCCCAACAAGGACCTTCTATAGAGCCAGAAACTACACCATCTGCTAGTCCTTCAGCTATACTCTCGAAATGCCTTGCATGCCATGATTTATCTCAATTTCTGAATGGCTTGTTGATTCTGAGGCTTTGAGACACGTATGTAGCAACAAGGAAAGTTTCTCTTCTCTCCATGATGTGTCTCCATGACGCAGTATTGTAAAAATAGATGGAAGACATTCACCAATTACTAGACAAGGACATGTTCAAGTCACTCCATATATTAGATTGGACATTGTCCTATTAGCTCCTAAATTTCCTATGAGCTTATTGTATGTTGCAAGAATTACTAAAGAGCTTAATTGTCGAGCCGTCTTTGATCATGTATCTCTTGTTTTTCAGGACATGCTGACGGACCAAGTGATTGGTTATGATCGCAAAGAAGGGGAAGTTTACCATCTGACCAAGTCCCCGTTTGTCGGTCATGTGTTTGCTACCTTCTTGAATCCATATGTGTATATCTAGCACCTTCATCTTGGTCATCCTACTTTTGCCAAGATAAGAAGAATTCTACCATAAATTTCCGCCTCTATGACAACTTGGAAAACGCCATAGAACTACATATCCAAGTCGTTCTTCTCATAGTACAAAATCTGTTTTTTAATTTGTTCATTTTGATGTTTAGAGGCTCAATCGAACTCCAAATCTTTCAGGACATCGTTTTTACCGTGTTGTTGATGACTTCACCCATGTCTCTTGGGACTTTCTCATGAAATCAAAATCTGAAGTGGGTAGTGTTATAAAGAATTTCTTTCAAGAGATGAAAAATATGTGAGTTTCAAGCTAAGTATATTTGCATTGATAATGCTCTTGACTTTTGCAACTCTTCTCTGCGCACCTTCCTCATCAAGAAGGGAATCGTCCAGAAACGTCTTGTCCCTACACATCCCGACAAAATGGGGTTGCTGAAAGAAAACGACGCATCCATGATGTAGCTAGAACCTTACTGGTCCAGAGTGCTACACCCTTCACCTTTTGAGGCGATGTCATTCTTACCGCCACTTATGTAATAAATCGCATGCCCTTCTGCCATTCTGAAAGAGTGTGTCCCCTACTCTCTTCTTTTCCAGATTAGAAGATGTTTTCATGTGCAACCTAAGGTCTTTGGTGCACCTCCTTTGTTCATATTAATTATACTGGTCAGGACAAACTTGCTCACTGTGTCGTGAAATGTGTTTTTGTGGGGTACTCACGAACCCAAAAGCAATATCGATGTTATTACCCGGTCCATAGGAGTGTCGATGTCACCTTCTTCGAGTTTGTCCCATAGTACTCTACCTCTGGTTCCTGTATGAATGCTCCAAACAATGAGGGAGTCTCTTTCATCTCGATGTCATCTCCGTCTCCATCTTTATCAGTGAGATAGTTCACCTCCTCCAGATACTTCCAATTATAAGCCTTTTAATCTTATCTATGTTTGAATGATTATGTCATGATAAAGGTATTGATGATATTGTATTGACAAATGAGCAGGCAGTAAATGATGACATGACATTCAACATGTGCAACTTCACAATGATTTGCCAATTGCCTTTCGAAAAGGAAAGCGTACATGCACATTGCACCATATTTCCAATTATGTCTCTATGGATAAGTTGTGCCAAGGATACCTGACATTTGTAGCTTGTGTTTCGGCTATTACTAATCATGCCATACATCAATAGGCTCTAGTAGTTCCGAAGTGGAAGAATGTTGTGATTAAGGAGATGCAAGCTCTGCTCAACTGAGGTACATGGACCTTTGTAGAACTCTCCCAAGGATGCCAAATTTGCAGGATGTAGATGGGTTTTTACCACCAAAAATCTTCCTGATGGGTCGGTAGAAGATGTAAAGCCAGACTAGTTGCTAAAGGCTACAGTTAGACATATGGGATAGATTATTTGGAATCCTTCTCTCTGGTGGCACGACTTCCAACAATGCACATTCTTATTTCGGTTGTTGTTCAGCTATAATGTCTTTTTTATCAACTAGATGTCAAGAATGTCTTCTTGTATGGGGAGCTTTCTGAAGAAGTCTATATGCAGCAGCCTTCCGAGTTTGAGACCAAAAGGGAGTATCACAAAGTGTCACCTTCAAAAGGAAATTTATGATCTCAAATAAAGTCCGAGAGCTCTATTAGTGGGAATCTAATCACATGAAGGAGTAAGAAACAAGTGGTTGTAGCTCGCTCCAACATAATATAAATATAGGGTGATGGCCCAAGCTACCATGGAATTGATGTGGATCAAGTCCGTGTTGAATGATCTCATTTACCAGACCCAAGTCCCATGATAATGATGTGCAATAATTCAGCAGCTATGTTTATTGCAAATAACACGGTATTTCATGAGCGCACTAAGCATGTAGAATTGGATTGTCACTACTCTCAATATATGATACAAATAGGACACACTAACACTGAGCCAATAACCTCAAAAAATCAGACAGTTGATTTATTTACAAAACTTTTAAACAAGTCACTCTTTAACAAATGTGTTTTCAAGCTGAGCATGATGGGCGTCTATACTCCAGTTTGAGGGGGGTGTTGATATTGGTATTTTCTATTTCTTCTCTTTTCTTTTCTTAAAGGTCTATATCTGTCAGGACATGTGTACAGTTTATCCATTCTACCTATAAATGGAAGGGAGCCTCCTCTCATGAAATACAATTTATTTTTCCATTTCTAAAATCAACACACAACATTGATATCTTCAGAGATGACTACAGAATCATTAAAGGAAAAATCAATTGCCTTGACCATATCACTCAGCCTCATGATACCATTGTCTATTGAAGATTATCATTGTCTTATGCAACTTCTCAAGAATAGCCATAGTGCACAAACACAAACTAAGAATATTATTCATGCTACAACATATGCTGGACTCGCTATTGCTATGGCTATTGCAACATCCATCCATACTCGTCAATGGATTATTGATTTAGGGGTGTCAAACCATTTGTCTAGTGATGGCGACTCTCTTCTACTCAGCCATCTATTTCTGTGAGATCGACTAAACTTGCCAATGGATCTCTCTCCGCCATTACTACCACAGGCAGAGTGGATTTCTCCTCCAGATTAAAACTCTCTGGTGTATATTATGTTCTGTTAGAGAATGTAATATGTGGGTAATTGGATCTCACCAAGATCCAATTACCCCACTCATATTTAGTCCCACGTGGATGAGCGGTGGGACTTCGGTCTGTCTGAAGGGCTATATAAAGAGCCCCTCACCCCCTGTACTCATTGAGAAATTCAATAGAATATCTGCCCCTTTGAAGGCTTCTCATGTGGTTTCATCCCGCTCCTTAGGGAGTAGGGTTCCACGTAAATCTTCGTGTTCTTGATGTTTATTATTTTATTTATTGATTTCACTTCCGCTTCTCAGATACCAACATGGTATCAGAGCAGGACGATTCTCGAGGACTTTAAATTCTTTATTTTACTCGAGATTCGATTATGGAGTTCGTAAATTATTCAAGTTCATTCGAGTTCCAGTTCTCCAGGCACTGCCATAGCCATTCCCAGACAGCCCTCGCCGCTCCAGGTTGCCCTCATCAAGATCCCAAGTGGCCCTCATTCAGTCCAGCAGCCCTAAGGTTGTGTCATTAGAGAAACAGGAGGCACATAACAACTGGCCTCCACTATGATAGGGTTCACGGAACTCTAGCTCTCCATGAAGATATCTTCAACCTTGGCGGTGGTGCCTTCTTGCTCCAACAGCATCCCTTGGCAGCGGTGCAGCCAACCTTAAGCTGCAGTAGCAACATCTCTGGCAGCGAGGATCTGCACCTCTTCCTCGTTCTAGTTCGCACACAACCTAGCAGATGGCCTCTCCCCCATATCGACCTCGATGGGCGAGGATCCAGTCCAAGGCAGTGCCTTCCTTCAAGATCTAGTCTCAAAGGCACCATCGCAACCCCGCTCCAAGCGGCAGCAGAACCCAGCCCTACCACTGTGATCTAGTCTCAAATGAATGAATTGTGTAAAAAAAGAGAAGTAAAAAAATGATGATTTGTGGAAAAAAACAACACAAAAATGCTTGGTTTTTTGTTTTCTCCCAACTTGATCCATGTTCTTATTCTATCAAGTATGGGAGAAAGAGGGAGTCAGATATACATTCTTCAGGAGTATTGCACATCCACGACTGACAGACTACCAATCCAACTTTCTACAGATCATCCATCTTCACCGAGCATCGAATTCTTCGTCAGGGCGTATACTTCTTTTACGACCCGATCAGTTTCCCGCGCTGGACTTCTTATGCACCGATTCTTCTCCAGGCAAGACAAGAGATATGTTCCAGTGACCTGCAGGCACGACAGAGATACATTCCGCTGTCCTGATATCGCAACGGCTCTACAAGCATGGCAGAGATATGTTCCGATGTCCTGAAAGTCGCAGACCCATCCCCGAGCGAGGTCTTCTACTAGCAGCGGATATGTGTTCTTGTAATGTATCGTGTGAAGATGTGTTGTAAACTTTCTTTGTGTTGCAAGATGTAGCTTTCCCAGCTCCAGCTTGAGGGGGGTGTTAGAGAATGTAATAGGTGGGTAATTGGATCTCACTAAGATCCAACTACCTCACTCATGTTTAGTCCCACACGGATGAGCAGTGGGACTTTGATCTATCTGAGGGGTTATATGAAGAGCCCCTCACCCCTTGTACTCATTCAGAAATTCAATAGAATATCTGCCCCTTTGAGAGCTTCTCCTGTGGTTTCATCCCACTCCTTAGGGAGTAGGGTTTCACGTAAATCTTTGTGTTGTTGATGTTTATTATTTTATTTATCGATTTCGCTTTCTCTTATCAGATTCCAACATGTTTCAAAGTCGTCTCCTCCAGATTAAAAATCTCCGGTGTATATTGTGCTCAAGAGTTTCCTCTTGTCGGGTTATTTTTTATCAGCACCGTTGCTACTTCCAGGACATTCATCCTTCGCATATTTGTAGTGGCGGCTATGAGAAATGTGGACGTTACTATCTTGATGTATCAATAACTCTCTTTGTCAAAGCCAACTATTACAACATGTCCTTTTTTATTACAACATGTCCCTATTCATAGCATCTGCGCCTTGGACATCCTTTTGCTTGTTCTCTTTCTCATATTTCTCTCAAGATCAGAAACCACCGAGAACAGCTTGGAAAAGTGATCCCTAGTCATAATGCGCCTTCGTCTGAAATCCACAAGAAGAAACCAATCCTTTCCGGAAGCTGAAGGGACCAAATTAACTCATAGTCTCGGATCAACACGTCCGAGGAAGAAGGTTGAGGTCGATAGATGGCGCCATACGCTTTTCTAATCGAGAATAGTGTGCCCTTCCATTCCCAACAATCCTGCCCAGATGATGGCCTTCCCAGCTGCCCAAGCGAGTCAAGAAGGCGACGGAAATCCTCAAGTCGCTGGTCAGAAAAGGAGGTTCTGAAAGCCGACATCCAATTACCATCATCCCAACAATCCACGACACGAGCATCGGTGTTAGCAGCCAAAACAAACAGGCGAGGAAAGCGAGTACGAAGTGGCACACCCCCGTCTAATTATCCGACCAAAAGCCAAGTGTGGCACCGTTTCCCAGCACCGGTTTGAAGAGATCATAGAAGCAGGGCAACACCTTCAAAATCCCCTTCCAAAATGAAGAAAACCTGGGGCCCTGCCGCGGGACGCCAGGACCAACCAATGAGACCTAATAAAGACAACGGATTAAATTGCAGCACAATCCCTGATCCTTGCCCCAATCCGACTCACCCACTTGAGCAAAAGGGCCTCGTTGAGAGCCTTCATGCTTTTTATTCCCAAGCCTCCACACTTCTTTAGTAAAATAATAGACTCTCAATCAACTAAGTGGATACCATGTCCTTCCTGACCCGATTTGCTCCACAAGAACCTACGCATCAGACGCTCCGACCGCCTCCTGACACCCATGAGAAGGAGTCTAGAGGAAAAGAAAAACACTGAAATCGCAAAAAGAACCGGCTTAATCAGCACCAAACATCCCCTACGCGACAGCAGAGAAGTCTTCTACCCACTCATCTTTCTCTTCCTTTTCTCCACCACGGGTAACCAATCTTATAGCTTGATTTGGCCAGCTATGAGAGGGAGCCCGAGGTATCGGATAAGAAGGGAGCCGCAGGTCGTGCCCAACTCCGCACTACAGACAAGCGTGTCCTCCTCAAGCATGCCAAAAAGGACCATTACAGACTTGTCATAGTACAGACCGAGTACGAACAACTCTCCAAAGATCTTAAGAGTGAGAGCCACGATGCCAGCCTCCTCCTTTCTGCCCTCAATGAAAAGGATTGTGTCATCAGCATATTGAAGAAGTGGAACCTGTATCTCCACACACCTGTATCCAGAGAAAACTCCACCACTTTGGACCCTATCAATCATGCAAGCAAGCATGTATGCTTCAAGAACAAAAAGCAATAGAGCAAGTGGGCATCCCTACCTAACCCCTCTATGTGGTTGGAAGAGACCTCCCTCATGGCGACCATTGACAAGGACCGCCATAGACGTAGCGGTGATGCAATGCTTCATCCAAGAGACCCAAACATCCAGAAAGCCCCTCCTACTCAATGCCTCCCATAAAAAATGCCAATCCAAAGTATCATAGGCCTTGGAAAAGTCAACTTTCCAAAGCATTGTCTGTTTGCCCTCAATGAAATAGATTGTGTCATCAACATATTGAAGAAGTGGAACCTGTATCTCCCCGCACATGTATCCAGAGAAAACTCAACCACTTTGGACCCTATCAATCATGCAAGCAAGCATGTCTGCTGCAAGAACAAAAAGCAATAGAGCAAGTGGGCATCCCTACCTAACCCCTCTCTGTGGTTGGAAGAGACCTCCCTCATGGCGACCATTGACAAGGACCGCTGATAAACTAGGAATTTCTAGGGTCGTGTATTCCACACAAGGCGGGAACACAAGGGTCGCTGCGGTGACCGCTAAAAATCCCTAATTAATCAATAATTAACCCACACTATAGATATCAAGCAATGACAAGCAATGTGAAGTTAAAATTTATTTTTAACTCTACATAAATGGTGTATAGCAAGCAAGTACGTAGAGAGTTCGAACATAGGGAGCAAAACAGGGTATATGAACAACTGTGTGTGTGAGTGAAAGTGAAGTGTTGTCTACACTATGCAAAGCAAATATTTTTGTGGGTTTTTATTTTTTTTAATTTTTTTTAATTTTAATTTTGATTTTGTATTTTGATTTTTAATTTTCTGCTTTTTATATTTTCTTTTTATATTTTTTTAATATTGGAATTTATAACCTATATAATAAAAGAGAGGATAGAATATTTATAAAAATATGCAAAAATAGCCAAAAATTTAGAAATCTTTTTGGTATTTTTATGATTTTTTACTGTTTTTTGTGATTTTTGGGTATTTTTCAAAATATTTTTGGTATTTTTAAATAGCAAAATAAAGGAAAACAGGGAATTAGCTACTGGCTGGGGGTAAAATGGGAATTAAAAATATCAAACAGCCACAAAATTTTTCCAAACTATTTTTAAAATAAAGAGGATAAAATATAGAACCTACAGGAGTTGAGTTTGCATTTTTTAGAGTTTTCTATAATTTTCTAGATTTTTTTGAAGTTTTTAGGTATTTTCAAATTTTTAAGGTTTTTCTTTTGCAATTTTTAGTGATTTTTGGATTGACACTAAAATAGGTTAAAATACATAGTAGGTAATTGTTTTGGAATTTTTCTAGGTATTTTACTATTTTTTGGTATTTTCTAAACTTGACAGTGCTGAAATAGCAAGTTTTTGATTTTTAATAAATATGAAAATGCAATAAAATCAAAAACTAAAAATATGGCATGGAATTGCAAGCACACATGAGCTTAATGTAATTTTTATGGAATTTTTCGAATTAAAATGGTGCCTTAATTAAATAGATCAAGCAAGCAAAAATGTCACAGCCTGGCAGGGGTATAAGTGCTAATATCCAAAAGTCCAGGGGGCATACAAGCAATTTTTTCACAAACGTTAACTCTTAATATTCGAATTTCTAGACGAAATACAAATAAGCAGACCCGCAGGGGTATTGGTGTAAAATACCCACCAGGGCGCGTAACTGGCAAGCGCCTGGCAAGGACCCAAAAGTAATTTCAACAAAGCCCGAGGGCTTACATGCAATTATCCCAAAAGTTTAACACTTAAACTAAAACTCCTGGTACTAAAATGAAATAACCATCAGGCCGAGGGCCTCAATGCAAAATGCCCACACCTCACGTGAACCGGTCACGTGAGGTGATGTGGCAGAGGACCCATCTGCAAATACCTAAAGTTCGAGGGCCTAGACACAATTTTTACAAAATATTTAAACTATCCTTTAAAGTTTATGGGCTAAAAGGAAATTACAAAAGTCGCGAGGGTATACTTGCAAAAATCCCTCACAAGAGGTGATCGAACGGTTGCGGCTCTTCACTTGGACACGTGTCAGCTCTGGGAGCGCTGATACCGCTTCGAGGATGCGCGGCTGTGATTAGATCTGGCGGTGCGATCGGACGGTGATGAGAGGCCAAGATCCAACGGCGGCTGTGGGCCCTGGAGTTCCTCGTAGATCAGACGGTGGCGAACAAAGGAGCAAGAACTGGGAAGAACACCGAGCTCCGCGAACTTCCAGGTCTCCTCCCTTGCACGCCCGACGGTGGCTGAAGGTGCGACGAGGCTCAAAAGACTCCTGACGAGCTGCTCTTGCGGCTGGCGGTCTTCAAAGGGGCGGAGAACATCTGGTGCGCACCAGCGAGGTCGGCGGAGCTGCGAGCCTCCAGGATCCTCCGGCGAACACCAAAGATGTCTCCAGGCGTGCTCGAACGTGACCGGACCTGCTCCAAAAAGTCACTCCCTCGAGGGAAAATTACCTCGAGGGGTGGGGGAACAGCTGGGAGCGAAGAAGGCGAAGATGGTGATCGCCGCCGGAGGAGCGCTCCGGCGAAGGTGGTGACTAGGCGTGTTGATCGATGGAAGCGAGATTTTTTTGAGGGTTTTTGATCCTAAGATGATGGATAAGCTAATGCAAGAAAAACTAAGGAGAAATACACACTTCAAGGGCCTGGGGAGCCCGAGGTTAGGGGTACCTCGACGGTGGTCGGCCGGAGGTGATGGAACGCCCTAGGCCACGCTGCTCCGCCTCCTGGTCGAGTCGGTCTTGGAGCTGTCACCTGCATAACTTGGTTGGGATCGAAAGGGGCGCGAGAGAGACCAAGATTGGGGTTCAAATTCGAATGGAAGTCAAGGGCTTGGTTTTGTAGTGTTGACGACGGGCGAGAAGAACGAGACTATTACGGTCGCTGCGATGATCCAAAGTCCAAGTAAAACACTAGGCGGGCATCCTCGATCTTTGGGGAAGAAAAGTCAAGAAGAGTCGATCATGAAAGGATGCAACGGGTAGCCTCGAAAAAATGGAGAAATAGGCGAGAAATGAGGTCTCTGACACCACCAGAGGTGAAGGTCAGACTGTTGATCTCGGTCAACAGTCCTGACCACCTGGTTGGTCCACGTGGACCAACCAGGAAAAACCTCTGAAAATTATTTTGTAAAATCATTTAAAAATCGAAAATGATTTATTTAATTTTAGGTTAATTAATAAAAAATGTTTATTATTTTATAAATTCTTTTATTATGATTTTTAATTATTTTTATGAGGTTTATTTTTATAAGTTACCTATTATGCCCTTTATAGGTATAATATCTATATACTTTATTACTTTATTTTTATTTTGTGTATTTTAATTTTATTATTTTTATTTAGTATTTTATAAAATCATATAATACTTTTATATACACAAATATATTTTTATTTTATTTTTCTGATGTGTTTTGTATATTAAATAAAATATAAGTAGGTATTGTATAGGTATGTATATAGGTATAATACCTATGTAATCTATATACATATAGTTTTATTTTGTATTTTATTTAGGTTTTTATTCTGATCTTAATGTACATAATTATTATAAGTAATATTTAAATAATTATAAAAATATAAAAGTATAAAAATAATTAATAAATAATAAACTGAATATTTTAATCAGTACAACTGTACAATGAGGGTCCAAAACTCAACTTTCAAACCGTAGCTCCGCCAAATGCGAAACCACCACCATTAAATAGATTATTTTATTCTATATACAATTAAAGGTGAGTTTGATGCATTTGGAGTTTTCAGTTGTGAGATACGGGTCTGGGAAGTTAGGATTCTGGATTTTTATTCAGACCAGAACTTTTTATCTATGCGTTATTTTTGAATGAAATCAATTTTGTATTTTTCTTTATTAATTTATCTACAAATTTCATGTACAAGGTTTCTTTATTTAATGCATAAAAAGTGGAATCAAAAATAGGTCCCAAAATGAATAAAGAATGGATAAAATGAACAGGTATTTACCCTTATCTCTCCCTACTTCATTCCTTGTCGACCTATTCATCAAGATGCCTAGGTCTCAGGGGTTTGGGTCATAAAATAATTACAATATTTTATTCATTTTCTTTTCTTTTGTTTATTCTATAATTTTGGTTTTAATTACAAGCTTTTATACACTAATTACAGGTACATGCATAAATGCTAATATGTTGTATTTAATGCTATTTATTGGCATTTGCTAGGGTTTTTTAGGCCAAAATGATAGAATAAAGATGATGAAATGTGGATTCATAGTCCCCCTATACTTTACCTTTGCTAGTCCCTAGCAAACACTTATGTAATAAGTGCAAAAAGAAAAAGAAAGAAAATAAAAAGACGAACTTGGATTTTATTTGATTATCAAAACTTGTCTTCACAAAATCAAAGTTTGGAGCTTAAGTCGGACCTTTGGAATTTTAGTGCGGGCGGAACCTTAATGAGAACCGAATTTGAAATACAACAGTCCTTGAGAATCTCAAAACTCTGCTCAAGTCTCCTCAATAGCTAGGTCAGAAATATTTCAATTCATATGCAAACTCTTACGACTATGAGTCTGACTCGTACAGTGTAAGTGATGGTGGCTCTCCCCAACTGAAATGACAAAGAAACTAACTTCTCTAGTATGACAACCCAATGATTCCCCAATACAACAACTCCATCCTCGAGGAGCGGGGTATTCCCTTCTAAGTTCAAGTGGCAACCAGCTCAAGAGGAGGGGGTGAAGAGAAGAATGGACGGTAGCCAGTGTAGCTACCTATCATGGGATGCAAGACCAGTGTAGTCAAGTCATCCTGCTGCAGGCTCACTTTTTTGACTTTGGAACTCAAGCTTGCTTATTGACTTTACAACCTTTGTACATACTTTGCAGGCTTTTTATTTTTGTATATGCCTGAACATTTTTTTTGAATACTATATACAGCAGCATTTACATAAGGAGTTTTTCCTCTTGAGCCAGTAGACTATCCCTCTTTTGAAGCTTTATCGCAACCCACAGCCTCCTGTCTTTAGACTTCCTAATCACTGGACGGGTTGGGGTGCACTTCCCTCCCTAGAAGAGGATAAATGTTTCCACTTGTGTGCGTCTCATACCGGCAAATCCAATCCCCTCACCATTCCAACTGAGTTGAGCCATGTGAAAGGTGCAGGTGTCCAAGTTAGGTCACTATCAACAAGAGTTGTGCGTGTGCTCCGAACTACTCTACTTAAGCAGTCAAGAATCCATTGAACCAAGTCCCGTGATCCTCAAAGAATTAAGTCAACTAGACCTGAAGTACCTCAAACCCAGTTCCTATAAGGTTCCTGTTATTAGGTAGATTTTAAGATCCAATCAAGCTCCAATCTCCGGATTTTACTTAGACTTGTTCAACTATCAAACTCAATCCAAAAAATGCTCATTCCATGCAAATGCTATGCCGAAAATATTGTTGTGATGCAAATTTCAAATATTTTGAACTTTTTATGGATTTTTGAAAAGATGATGATGATGCATACGCATTTTTCAATTTTTTTTTGGATTTTAATTTTGCAAATATTTTTGGGATTTTTGAAAACAAAAAGTTTTGGCTAAAAACTAGGTGAAAAATATGTACACGGGAGTGCTTCTTATATCTACAAGAAGTGGATTTTAAGAACTTTACAGGGTAAGTGGTCAATTTTATACATATATATAAGGGATTTTGGTGAGATGTTCATATTCCTCAAACTTATTTGACACATGTTTTTCAAAGAATTTTTGAAAACTCTAGTCCAAAATAATTTTTACAAACATTTTTCAAACATGTACACACATTTGAAAATCATTTTGCAAAGGTTTTCCAAACAGTATATATAGATTTTTCAAAATATTTTTTGCAGCCATTTTTCAAACCATTTGCAAATCATTTTTCAAACATTTTATTTCACATAAAGAAAGTAAATTTTTACAAACCACACATTTTACACAGGTTGAAAACATGTAACAAAATATTTTCAAAATAGTTTTCAATAAATGTTTCACAAAGATTTTCAAACTATTTTTCAAACATTTTGCAGAAAACATTTTCACATGATTTATTAATCAGTATATACAAAGAATCTGAGGAACAAAACACCTTTTTATTAGGAATTTTAATGAATTTTAAAGAATGATTAGCCATATTATTAAGAAAATACGAAAGTACGAGTTATGGCTAAAGTATATACACAGTATATACGACCCCCCCATACTTAGCTTGAGCTATGTCTTCATAGATCGGAGAGAAAAGAGAAGACATAACTCGTACTAAGTATAGACAAGTCTAAAGAATAAATCAATGAATCAATGAATGAGAAGTTGATCGTCCCTCCTATACTTAGGATCAAATAATCCTAAGTATAGCAGACTGTACACAACGCAGGGAGGGTCAAGGGTGGGAATGAACAGATCGTACTCAGATTGTCTCCCCCTATACTTAGGGTAAAATATCCCCAAGTATAGACAAGAAGAAAATACAATGGAGAGGATCGAAAAGAATAGAAGAAACTCGGGGTGCACACCCCCCTATACTTAGGACAAAGTACGTCCTAAGTACAGAAAACTGACAACAAGGGGCGGCACCTTTTTGATAGATAAAGAAAATAGAAAAGGAAAAGAAGAAAAGAAGAAAATAAATCAACAGATGAAAGAGTGATATGAACAGATGGATCTGTACAGCAGAAGATGGAATCGATCACCATGTATGAGATGCAGATGATATGAGTCGAAGAACACATCTCATACCAGAAGAATGGGGGCAACGTCAATGGTTGGCGGATCATGATCTAGATATAGCTTCAGGCGTTGACCATTGACACGGAAGGTAGAGGAAGATGGCGGTTCTGATATGTCAATGCTGCCATTGTCATGTACCTTCCTGACCACATACGGACCTTTCCACTTGCTCTGTAATTTCCCTGGAAATAATTTCAGCCTGGATCAAACAACCATACTCTCTGATCTGGCTCAAACTATTTATGGCTGATATGAGAATCGGGCCCTGTTTTCACTTTCTCTTTGTATTGTAGGCTGTTAGAAAAGGCTGTATCTCTCAGTTCTTCCAGGGCTGCCAACTCTGCTCTTCTCTGTTCTCCTATACTCTCAGGATCTAACAGTAACTCAGTGACTGCCCAAAAGGATTTGTGCTTGATTTCCACTGGCAAATGGAACGGCTTGCCATAGACGAGTCGAAAGGGAGATGTCCCCAATGGATTCTTGAAGGAGGTCCGATAGGCCCACAAGACCGAGTCCAAAAGCTGTGATCAATCTTTTCGGTCTGGGCGGACAACCTTCTGCAAGATAGTATTTATCTCCCGGTTCGAGACTTCGGCGATACCATTAGTCTGAGGGTGATATGGCGTGGGAACCCGATGGTCAATGCCGAACTCGTCTGCAAGGGCCCTAACCTTATCATTGATGAAGTGAGACCCCCCGTCTGAAATCAAGACTCTAGGTACCCCGAACCGTGAAATGATATTTTTCCTCAAAAATTTGCATACGGTTTTAGCATCTGCGGCTCGAGCGGGGATGGCCTCAACCCATCGGCTGACATAATTAACAGCAAGCAAAATATGCTCGAATCCCTGACTCTTAGGAAATGGGCCCATGAAATCAATCCCCCATGCATCAAAAACCTCACAAAAGTGAATGGGTTGCATGGGCATCATGTCTCTCTGTCTGTAGGTTCCCATTTTCTGACAATCAGTATATCTCTTCACGAACTCATCAGAATCCTTGAAGAGAGTAGGCCACCATAGGCCGGATTAAAGCACCTTCTGTGCTGTCCTTTTTCTAGAATGATGTCCTCCTACCTCAAGCTTGTGGCAGTATGTGAGGACGCTATGATGCTCTTCTTGAGGAATGCACCTCCTCCAGATAATGTCCCCTCCTTCATGATAAAGGACGGGATCCTCCCAATGGTAAAACTTGGCCTTCGCCAGGAAGGTCTAAAGCTTCTGCCCAGGACAACCTTGTGGGACCGTCTTGGCAACAAGATAGTTCACAATGTCGGCATACCACGGGAGCGAGGTGATAGCCAAGATCGCCTCATCTGGAAATGTCTCTGTAATAGGTGCGTTGGGCTCAGATTCCTCAAGATTCTCCAATCTGGAGAGATGATCCACTACCACATTCTTGACTCCAGGCTTATCCTTAATCTCAATATCAAACTCCTGGAGTAGAAGGATCCACCTGATAAGACGAGCTTTGGCATCCTTCTTGTCCATTAAGTACCGGATGGCGGTGTGATCGGTGTAAATTGTCACTCTAGATCCGAGAATATAAGATCGATACTTATCCAAAGCAAAGACTACGACCAGCATCTCTTTCTCAGTCACAGTGTAGTTCCGCTGAGCGGCATCCAAAGTCCGGCTGACGTAGTGAATGGCAAATGGTAATCCATCCCTCCTCTATCCAAGCACAACCCCAACGACAAAATCTGAAGCATCCGTCATGATCTCGAATGGGAGAGACCAATCGGGTGGCTGAAGGACAGGAGCTGAAACAACCATATCTTTGAAAGTCTCAAAAGACGCAAGACACTTATCATTGACAATGAACTCGGTGTCTTTTGTCAGCAGATCAGTAAGCGGTCGGGCAATACGACTGAAGTCTTGAATGAACCGGCGGTAGAAACCGGCATGCCCCAGAAAAGACCGCAACTGACGCAAATTGGACGGTGGATTGAGTTTTCTAATGATATCCACCTTGGCCGGATCGACCTCCATGCCCCTGTTGGAGACGATGTGACCAAGGACCGTCCCTTGAGTCACCATGAAGTGACTCTTCTCCCAAGATAAAACAAGATTGACCTCGATGCAGCGCTGAAGCACACAGTCTAGGCAGTCAAGACAAGCATCGAACCCGTCGCCATAGACCAAGAAGTCATCCATGAAGACCTCTAAACAGTCACCCACCATGTCCGAGAATATGGACAACATGCACCTTTAGAATGTCGCCGGAGCGTTTCATAGACCAAAGGGCATCCGTCTGAAAGCATAAGTCCCAAACGGACAGGTGAATGTCGTTTTCTCCTGGTCTTCGGGCGCAATGGCCACTTGATTATAGCCGGAGTACCCGTCAAGAAAGCAGTAATGACTCTTCCCAGCTAGCCGCTCGATAATCTGATCAATGAATGGCAGCGGGAAATGATCCTTCTTGGTGGCCTCATTTAATCGTCTGTAGTCCACACAGACCCTCCAAGAAGTGGGTACTCGGGTAGCGATCTCCTCTCCAGACTCGTTCACAACTATAGTGATACCCGTCTTCTTGGGTACCACATGCAACAGACTAACCCACTTGGAGTCGGAGATGGGGTAGATAAAATCGGCGCTCCACCACTTCGAAATTTCTTTCATTACTACGTCTCGAAGATTCGGGTTCAGCCATCACTGGAACTCACGCGACGGCCTAGCGTCATCCTCAAGATAGATGTGGTGAGAGCACAGAGCCAGACTAATCCCCTGGAGATCATCTATACTCCAACCTATCGCCTTACGGTTTCTTTCAAGAACCTCCATCAGACGAGATTCTTGTTCTCCAGTCAAACCTGCTGAGATAATGAATGGGTGCATATCTGGCTCACCCGCAAGGAATCTATACTTCAACGAATGCGGTAGAGGTTTCAGTTCTGGACAACTAGGAGGTGGCAGATCTGGTTTCTGATATGTCTGTGTGAAGGCGACCAGGTCTACATGTGAGAACTCTCGCTCTGCGTGAATCTTTGACGAAGGGCAGCCTGCTGAATCATCAATAAACTGCACTGGCTCGCACTCTGTCATGGCTGTTGGCTCAGAAGGAATCAGACAAGGCAAATAGTCATCGAAATCATCCCAATCAATGTCTAAATCCGAGGGATCAGATGAAGATGAACAAGATTGAAAATCGTCAGCACCACTCATCCCAACACTGTCAGCCTCAGGTGTATCCTCGTCTAGGGGTGTGCTCTCTAGGCTCTCGACTGCCATAAGCTTTAGATATAGTGAATCTGTAGGCAAGGCGAGGGTCGGTGCTACAGGATCTGTCCAGTTAGATTCATCATCTGTCATCAGAAAATTACACTCCTGGTGGATGTCTAGCTCTTCCTCGGTCATCTGCGCTGCTTCGCTGGACTGCTCTGAGCATTCTAGTTCTCTGGCTCTTGTTTCTTCGATCGTCTCTATTTGTATGGTTTCACCCTCTACGCGAAAACACACCTTCCCACTATCATGATCGGTCACTGCTTTGGCTGTGGCCAAGAATGGACGTCCGAGTATGATGGGGGCATAGGTTACCGACTCAGGGATCTCCATGTCCAACACAACGAAGTCCACGGGGAATTTCAGGCCCTGAATGGTAATGACCACACCTTTCAATAACCCCTTCGGCCTCTTAGTCGACCTATTAGCAAATTGAAGGACTGTCCTGCTCCTAAGAAGAGGACCAAACTCGAGTCGGTTGAGTAAGGCTGCCTGAAGAAGGTTGATTGAAGAGCCGCTGTCTAACAGAGTACGATCAAACTGCTGCTCCTGAATCTCGCATCTGACATAAGGAGCTCCTGCATCTGGTCGCTTGGCTGGCAGCTTGTTCTGAATAGTACAGCAAGTGGAATGAGTGAGTACATGGATCTGGTCTCTGTGGTTCCTCCTCTTCCTACGGACGGTAGTCTTCTCTTTCAAGTTCTTTTTAAAGAGGGGAATGTGCTCAAGTGCTTCCTGTAGAGTCAGCTGAATATGGAATCTGTTTATCATCTGATTGCTGAACTCTACCTGTTGCTCTTTTTTGGGATTTTCTCTTTTGTTCCCCTTCGCTCGGTGAAGTGCCTTAGGGAAGGGGATGGTAGGGGCCTCCTCAGATGGAGGACTAGGAATGGGTCCCTATGCCTGTGAAAGATGAGAATCCATACAATCATCACCATTTAACACATATGGATCCACAATGGGAACAGAAACCTTTCCTTTATTCATATTTTTGTTTTTCTTTTTGTTACCACAGTCCATAGATATAAAAGGTGGTAACATCACAGAGGGAGGCTCAACAAAAGTAGATAAGGTGGCCTCAGTACTACCACCGTCACCTGTCTTCGCGGCATCAGCACCGCGCTCTGGCTCTGCATCCAAAATGGTGGCATCAGCACCACCGTCATCAACATCATCATTAGCGGCATCAGCACCGCTACTCTGCTCCTCTGGCGCTCCTGATTCAGCTGGTGGTTGTCGCTCAGAAGAGGCACCACCGGCTGGCATCCTACCGCTCCTAGTAGTCACAAAATCAGCATCATACAAAGAAAGAGATATGTCACTCAAATAGTCACTAGGAGAAGTATCCTCTGTAAACTCTACCTGCTCAGACTTCCTTTTCAGATTGTTCGGGTTAGGTTAAATCTGAGCGGGTATGGCGGCCTTGCCTTTGATGATTTCCCTAATCTCCTGTTGGAATTCATCCATTTCTTGCTTTAAGGATGCTCGCTGTTCAGAGAGCAAGCGGGCAAGATCATCGAGAGCTGGGTTCTCAAAGCGGGGGCTTGAGAACCAGATGGGTTCCTTTGAGGGAAATGAGGCTGCTGCTGCTGCGGTTGATACTGGGGAGGATGGTGGTAAGATTGATGAGGCTGCTGTCGTTGCCTCCACTGCTGTCCCTGATAGGCGGGACGTGGACCACTCTGGTACTGCGGCTGGTGGGCATATTAGGGTTGTTGCTGCTGCTGTTGCTGGCTGCTCTGCTGTCCTTGAGCTGGATTCTGCTGCTGGGATGAGGAGCCACCGTTGCCCCAACGGAATCTTTGGTGATCGCGACGAATCCCAGGCTGAGAGTACCGGTCGTACCAAATCCCATTGACTTCCATCAATGGTTCCTGCTCGAAGGAGGGTGGAGGGAGAACTTCCAGTGGCTGCTCCGGCTGATAGACCACCATCTGAGTATCCTGAGATGGCGGTTGTGCTGGGTAGTACTGTAGCAGTGGGACCGGTTCTGCTTGGATATGGTTGACTTGGCGGTACGAGGCAGAAGGTTGGTTGGAGCTGCTACTGCTGGGGTCAGCCCGTGACCTGGGAGGCTGCTGAGAAGAAGTTTGTGCCTCCTGGACGCAAAGGATCTGCGTCTTCAGGTCACTTATTGTCTTGGCAATCTAGTCCATCTAGGCCATGCCTTGCATCTGATTCTTCTCGAGGATCTCGAGACGGTCTAGTTTCTCACTAATGATGCCCATGTCGGCTGCGGCTGATTCTACTTGGGCTGCGGCTGCCGATGAAGTTTGAGGACCAGCATCGATGCGGGCGATCCTCTGGAATGATCCTGCTCCTTGCGGGGGCTTCTGCTGTGTGTAGATGCGGGCTTGGGCCATCACCGTTGAGTTCTCTGCCATGCCTTCATAGATGGCCCAAACGTCATCTTCACCCTTCGAAAAATAGGACCCACCGCAAGAGGCGTTAACAAGCCCCTGTAGCTCCGGTGTCAGCCCACAAAAGAAGCTCTGAACTAGATTGGGCTTGGAGATATCGTGATGTGGACACCGGTCAATGAGCTCTCTGAATCGATCCCAGGGTTCATGGAATTGTTCATTTGGAATCATGACAAAGTTGCTGATCATCGCTCTAGCTGCATTAGTCCAGCCGAGAGGGTAGTACTTCTTCAGATACGCGGTTCGGAGATCTGCCCAAGTGTCGATGAATCGCCCCAGGTGTTTGAGCCATTACGCGGCTCTATCAACCAAGGAGAAAGGGAAGGCAATCATCTTGATCGTGTCCTCGGTCATCAGCCTATCATGGATCGTGCTGCAGATCATTTCGAACTCTTGGAGATGGAGGTGTGGCTCTTTGGTCAGCAACCCATGGAATTTGGGTAGAAGTTGAATGGTGTGGGGCTGAAGCTCGAAATCTCCATGGATCGGCGGAAGTCTGATCCAACGATGAGTGAGGGATGCGGCTGGATTGTGCAATTCCCTCATGATAGTCGGTGGTGGTCTCTCAGTGTCGGGATCACCTCATCCTGCATCAGGTCCACCTCCTCCTCCACCACCGCCATTGCCCCCAGGTCAGTTCTCTCTCATCTGTGTTATTTCTCTCATGAGATCACCCATGAAGGTTCCCTAGTCTCGGATCTGCCTCTGCATGGTCTCCAGGGATGCAAGAAGTGAATTGTTGATGGCGGCTTGATCAATGAAGTATGGAGGGTGCTCATGATCATCAGGATGCTCCCCTCTGTCAGCCATGTCGGGGTTCTCTGAAAAGGCAAAAGAACCCATCTCAGGTGCCGTCAAATGTTCTGAGCTCTGCGATGCACTAAAATATGAGACTCTTGGACTGATGGAAGGGGAATGAGAAGGGTGGTCGAGGGGGAACAGGGTGGAAGTGAACTCAGGCTCGGAGAGCGGACTCTCCGAGGTCGTCCTAGATGAATGAGGAGGAGTGCTGGATAGCGGTGTCGACAGAGTCAGCCTAAGAGACCTCCGTCCCATCATCTTGATTATTGGGAAGAGTAAGGCGAATGCAGAAGAAGACGAAAGAAGGGAGATGCAAAATTGCGCACAAGTGTGCTGTGTTTTTTATCTTGACCTAAATATAACTAGCAATCAAACACAAAACAGGGGTGAGTTCACCAACTCAACACATGAAGCCGTGAAGGTTCGGCTTTTATCTTGTCAATTTTAGCTTGAATTCAGGAATTAATCTTATCACGAGTCCTTAGAGCGCTACGCCTAAAGGAGAGAGAGTACTGCCGGAAAAGTATTCCCGTACTTGTCCTCCTCCTGTGTAACCTGTAGCTTGCGCTTTTTAAGGTTCCTGTAACCCTTCCTGGATCCCTACTCAGCCAAAGAATAAGAGGGAGGAAGCCGATAGGCAAAACCGATACTTCGGACCTCGCTCGCAACGGAATCAC
The DNA here is from genome assembly GCA_037367405.1 of Ottelia alismoides. Classification (NCBI taxonomy): domain Eukaryota; kingdom Viridiplantae; phylum Streptophyta; class Magnoliopsida; order Alismatales; family Hydrocharitaceae; genus Ottelia; species Ottelia alismoides. Next base: position 40,549 of record JAZKJV010004472.1, on the reverse strand, counting down.
CCGTGAGCATGCAAGATCCTACTCGGACGCAGACGGTGAGACAGACACACCCGTGAAGGCATGGCCTATGCTCGGTACTTCAGACAAGGTCGGTGCTCACACAATAGTGAGTCACCAATGGTGACCAAGCCCTACTCGCCTACGTACTATAGTAGCGCCAATACTTCGGAAATACAGGCGATACACAAGGCAGCCACAAGTTGGGTTTTTGGCTCTAATCCTTACGAAGCACTCAACTCACTTGGAAGGAGACCTTCCCATGCAACCTGAATACAAGTGAGAGTGTGACTCTCCCCAATCAATGAATCCAATTACCGATTTTATTTTTGGTCAAGGTTTTCTTAGCAGTCCCTTTTTAAATTTTTTTTGTGTTATCGCTTCTTTTAAGTTGATTCAAACAAGCGCCTAACGATTTTTGTATTCTCTTGATCCTACTTTGTCCAAAAACAGAGGGAGAATAGAGTCAGAAAAGCCAATGCAAGTCGACACCAAGGTGGAAATCTCACCTTTGTGCCTAAATGATGGATGCTAAGTAAGAAGACTTACAGCGAATCCCAGCTCTCTCCATGCTGGATGCAAAGCAGAAATTTATAAACCTAAACTACATGCCGGTATGCAATGCGAAAATTGTCCTATGATAGGCAACTGCTAGCGTGAAGAACCACAAGTCAACCACTAACCTTCAATCCTAATGTCCGGTCTAGGCTCTCCCCTCCTTCTCTCGACACATCGAGTTTAGGAGAAGTGCTTGGCGGGATGAGCTCGCGGTGCACGGATCGAAGGCTAATGACTAACTGTTTAATTAGACTAAGTCCAAATACGATCTATAGGAACATGCAAAGGTTATTAGTGTGTTTGGACCTAATCTAATCGAACAAGCAAGCCTAAAGCTAAGGGCTCAATACATAAAAGAAATAAAAATGAAAACAAAACCGGAAAATGACTGTCGAAAAATGCGATGAAAACCGCGGTGAGCCCCCGGGTGAACAAACACCCGGAAATTAGGCCTGAAGTGTCTAAGAGTCTGAGTCCTGTATTATTACAAATTAATAGTCACTCTCTCACAAAAAGAAAATGCAAGCTAATCTAAGCACTCTCTCACTCATCTTGCTCTCTCCTGTCGGCTTGGCTTAAGAAAAGCCGGCTCCGCCTCACGTGGTTGCTTCGGATCCCCTAGGCAATCCGCCTCGCTCCGCGGTCCCTCACAAGAAGACAAGAAAAAGAGTGGTCAGAAAAGCTCAACAAGATATATAAAAAATGCAAGAGAGATAAAATGAAGAAATGGTAGACAAACAACACAATCAAACAAAATAATGAACTACTCACTGTTGCTCCTCGGCAACGGCGCCATTTGATAAACTAGGAATTTCTAGGGTCGTGTATTCCACACAAGGCGGGAACACAAGGGTCGCTGCGGTGACCGCTAAAAATCCCTAATTAATCAACAATTAACCCACACTATAGATATCGGGCAATGACAAGCAATGTGAAGTTAAAATTTATTGTTAACTCTACATAAATGGTGTATAGCAAGCAAGTACGTAGAGAGTTCGAACACAGGGAGCAAAACATGGTAGATGCACAAGTGTGTGTGTGAGTGAAAGTGAAGTGTTGTCTACACTATGCAAAGCAAAGATTTTTGTGGGTTTTTATTTTTTTAATTTTTTTTAATTTTAATTTTGATTTTGTATTTTGATTTTTAATTTTCTGATTTTTATATTTTCTTTTTTTAAATTTTTTTAATATTGGAATTTATAAGCTATATAATAAAAGAGAGGATCGAATATTTATAAAAATATCCGAAAATAGTCAAAAATTCAGAAATAAAATCTTTTTGGTATTTTTTATGATTTTTTACTGTTTTTGTGATTTTTGGGTATTTTTCAAAATATTTTTGGTATTTTTAAATAGCAAAATAAAGGAAAACATGGAATTAGCTACTGGCTGGGGGTAAATGGGAATTAAAAATATCAAACAACCACAAAATTTTTCCAAACTATTTTTAAAATAAAGAGGATAAAATATAGAACCTACAGGAGTTGAGTTTGCATTTTTTAGAGTTTTCTATAATTTTCTAGATTTTTTTGAAGTTTTTAGGTATTTTCAAATTTTTAAGGTTTTTCTTTTGCAATTTTTAGTGATTTTTGGACTGACACTAAAATAGGTTAAAATACACAGTAGTTAACTGTTTTGGAATTTTTCTAGGTATTTTACTATTTTTTTGGTATTTTCTAAACTAGACAGTTCTGAAATGGCAAGTTTTTTAATTTTTAATAAATATGAAAATGCAATAAAAATAAAAAACTAAAAATATGGCATGGAAGTGCAATCACACATGAGCTTAATGTATTTTTATGGAATTTTTCGAGTTAAAATGGTGCCTTAATTAAATAGATCAAGCAAGCGAAAATGTCACAGCCTGATAGGGGTATAAGTGCTAATATCCAAAAGTCCAGGGGCATACAAGCAATTTGCCACAAAATTTAACTCTTAATTTTCAAATTTCTGGACCAAATACAAATAAGCAGACCTACAGGGGTATTGGTGTAAAATTCCCACCAGGGCACGTGACTGGCACGCGCTTGACAGGGACCCAAAAGTAATTTCAACAAAGCCCGAGGGCTTACATGCAATTATCCCAAAAGTTTAACACTTAAACTGAAACTCCTGGTACTAAAACGAAATAACCATCAGACCGAGGGCCTCAATGCAAAATGCCCACACCTCACGTGAACCGATCACATGAGGTGACGTGGCAGAGGACCCATCTGCAAATACCTAGAGTTCGAGGGCCTAGACACAATTTTTACAAAATATTTAAACTATCCTTTAAAGTTTATGGGCTAAAAGGAAATTACAAAAGTCACGAGGGTATACTTGCAAAAATCCCTCACAAAAGGTGATCGAACAGTTGCGGCTCTTCACTTGGACACGTGTCAGCTCTGGGAGCGCTGATACCGCTTCGAGGATGTGCGGCTGTGATTAGATCTGGCAGTGCGATCGGACGGTGATGAGAGGCCAAGATCCAACGGCGGCTGTGGGCCCTGGAGTTCCTCGTAGATCGGACGGTGGCGGACAAAGGAGCAAGAACTGGGAAGAACGCCGAGCTCGGCGAACTTCCAGGTCTCCTCCCTTGCACGCCCGATGGTGGCTGAAAGTGCGGCGAGGCTCAAAAGACTCCTAACGAGCTGCTCTTGCGGCTGACGGTCTTCAAAGGGGCGGAGAACATCTGGTGCGCACCAGCGAGGTCGGCGGAGCTGCGAGCCTCCAGGATCCTCCGGCGAACACCAAAGATGTCTCCAGGCGTGCTCGAACGTGACCGGAACTGCTCCAAAAAGTTACTCCCTCGAGGGCAAATTGCCTCGAGGGGTGGGGGAACATCTGGGAGCGAAGAAGGTGAAGATGGTGATCACCGCCAGAGGAGCGCTCCGGCGAAGGTGGTGACTAGGCGCGTTGATCGATGGAAGCGAGATTTTTTTGAGTGTTTTTGATCCTAAGATGATGGGTAAGCTAATGCGAGAAAAACTAAGGAGAAATACACACCTCAAGGGCCTGGGGAGCCCGAGGTTAGGGGTACCTCGACGATGGTCGGCCGGAGGTGATGAAACGCCCTAGGCCACGCTGCTCCGCCTCCTAGTCGAGTCGGTCTTGGAGCTGTCACATCCATGACTTTGTTGGGATCGAAAGGGGCGCGAGAGAGACCAAGATTTGGGTTTAAATTCGAATGGAAGTCAAGGGCTTGATTGTAGTGTTGACGACGAGCGAGAAGAACGAGGCTATTGCGATCGCTACGATGATCCAAAGTCCAAGTAAAACACTGGGCGGGCATCCTCGATCTTTGGGGAAGAAAAGTCAAGAAGAGTCGATCATGAAAGGATGCAACGGGTAGCCTCGAAAAAATGGAGAAATAGGCGAGAAACGAGGTCTCTGATACCACCAGAGGTGAAGGTCAGACTGTTGACCTCGGTCAACAGTCCTGACCACCTGGTTGGTCCACGTGGACCAACCAGTCTGAAAATTATTTTGTAAAATCATTTAAAAATGGAAAATGATTTATTTAATTTTAGGTTAATTAAAAAACTGTTTATTATTTTATAAATTCTTTTATTTTGATTTTTAATTATTTTTATGAGGTTTATTTTTACAAGTTACCTATTATGCCCTTTATTGGTATAATATCTATATAATTTATTACTTGGTTTCTTATTTTCCCCATTTTATTGTCTTCTCCCAACTTTATCGATGTCATTATTTTCCTACAAGTATGGGAGAAAGGGGGAGTATATGTAGAGTCACAGGTCTATTCAGATCTAGATTCTACATATTTCAGATTCGTCAGACCAGCCTAATTGTTCAGACTCTATAGTCGTCAGATGTTCAAGACTCGACCTCTGTTTCCGATCCTGCAATTGAAGACACACGAGCGTACGATCTTCAGTTTCGTGGTCCTCATTATTCTTCTTATTTTGTCATCCAGAGTTTTCATGTGAGCCATAGGGACTCCAGAGTAGAGGATCATTCCCTATGCCATGTTAGCAAGGGTTTTCAGGTGGTACCATAGGGACTCCAGAGTAGAGTACCATTCTCTGAGCCATATGGGAGAGATCCAGTTCTTTGATGAGGAGACTCCAGGCGCAGTTTCGGACTCGATGGTCAGATTCCGAGTCCTCAGTTTGACTCACATTCCAGCTCGTTTGTCCTCCTCACTTGTATGGCATGAGAAGCAACGTCCTCGACAGCAGCCGACAGTTGTGTGCATTGAGTTGATATTGTCTATAGTGTCTTGCAGCGTGAGTTGAGTTTCTTTCTGTTTGTCCAAGCTGAGCATTGCATGCTCCATCTTGAGGGGGAGTGTTGGAGTATTTGATTGTGTGCCTATTATGTTGTAGATGGGTAAATGGGCACCTTCAGGATCCATTTACCTCATCCATATGTTTAGTCCCACATCTGGTAGATGTGGGACTTGGATGCTCTGTGGAAGCTATATAAGGAGCCCCAGACCTCCTGTATCTATTGAGAGAGAAGGAATGCAATATCCGCTCCTTTGAGGGCTTCTCCCGTGGTTTCATCCCGCTCCTTAGGGAGTAGGGTTCCACGTAAGATTCTTGTTCTTCCATGTTTCATTGTTCTATGCTTTGTTTATCATTTCTGCTTCCGCATCTTTATTTTCTAACAGTTCTGTTTTAGACCAAGGGTATGCAGGAGCAAGAGAAACAACGAGACGATCAGTAATGGGGCCGTGACCTAAGACTTGGCTAAACATTCTTAATGTCGTACTACCTTTCAAATTCTCCTAGACATTATCTTCCTATCATAGTTCTTGCAAAAGAGAATGCATGTGTTGTGGCTATTCGACCCGAAAACTAATGAATGAGCATGTCTCATTTCTCTTCATATTCCTCCTCCCTTCACCTCTGAGCACATCCCCTTTCCCATGATGTTTGTGTGTGTGTTTTGTTTGTGTGTATGATCGGTCGGCATGGGTCGTGGAGACCCTCTCTCCCCCATAGCAACAAAAAATAGGAAAACTATACGGGAGGGAAGCATTACTTCTCGACCCTCTTCATCAACCGACCCATTAGGCAGCGAAGGACCATGGTCTTTGTGTGTCCGGAGCCACCAAAAGATCTTGGATAATCTTTTTTCCCTAGTGACTCCTCCATGGGAACACCAATACTATGCTGAAGCAAGAGATAGAAATCCTCTACTCGCAAAATTTATTCCTCCAGAGGAGAAGTGCCCGAGGTAGGGGATATATCTTGAACATAAATAAATGAGGATGAAAAACAATGGAAATCAGGACACAACGATAAAATTTACAATCATTAGTTATAAAATCATTAAATTTTAACATTGTCAGTGAAGGGTGTGAGATGAGCTGATAAAACATGTACAACGATGTAAGTTTATGAGGGCATCAATGTAAAGGCATGAGTTCATAGTTTATGTGCACATATATACGTATCTGACTAAACACATGACAACACAAACCACTTTGATTTGATGGAGGATGGAGCAGGAGGAGGGGAGTTGCGACGGGGGCGGAGGAGGGTGTAAGGGAGGAGAGAAGGAGGGCCACCATCAGAGATTCTCACGAAGAGAGCGGATGGGAGTGAGGTGGTAGAGCGTTTGTCTCCTTCAGGCCAGTTGTTTGCAACCATGCATCTAGGGTTGAGCGACTTCAGTGCTTCAAGTGTGGGTTGGATGGATGCAATTTGTTCAATGCATGGATGGTGGTTCGATGTTTTTTTGATGCCATAGAGAATGATACATGCATAGGAATTGTATCTTGGTGCTAGAGGCAATGGAAGTCAATGCTACAGACATGAAAAGATCACATGAGGAGGTGGGGAAATAGGGAGATCCGATCGATAGAGCCCTTATAGAAGAAGGAAGAAGGGAGGACATGTTGTCGGTGCTTGAGGTGTTGGAGAAGGGACGAGCGTCCGGTTGCGTGGAGGATGCAATCTGGATATCGTAGTCTTTGTTGTCTGTTCGCAGTGTCCGCAAAATTGAGAAAGAGGAGGTCGAAGGTTTTTTGGCCAATGGTGGGGATTATTTCCTTTGGGTGGTGGTTTGGCGGAAACCATGGTTGCGCGATGAAGCCATGGAGGTGAGCCCAAGATGGTTGGTGGAAATTCAAGGTATGTAGGTGAGGTGGACAAAGGGTAGGAGGTACTAATGCTGATGATGGGGGTTCCTCAAGTGTTCATGGTGATGGTGTAGTTCTGGGTTGGTCGTGTTTGCTTCAAGATTGGGGTTGGCTTTAGTAGATGGTGAGGTAGATCAACCGGATGGAAGTGATGTGTGGCCAAAGAAGAGGGCTCGAGGGACTGGAAGTTGTGTGCGGCCAGAGAAGATGCCGTAACCGATTCAAGGTGGGCATCCATTGGAGGTTCCCCAGTCAGTAGTAGGGTGGAGGCCGACGTTTCCTCGATCGATGCTTCGCGAATCACCCGTGCGAGATTTTCGGGTGTCTGCGGAGGTTCGCCCCCAAGAAGTCCGAGGGTTGTTTCCTAATTTGGGGGAGGGTTGCCCTTTTCTCCCTTCGAAGCTGGTGGAGAATTTGAAAGGGTGAGTTTATCGGGTCGGGGAGTGTTTCGGGTCGGTTGGTGGGTTAGATATGGTTAGCTCACAGGGAGGGGAGCTAGACCGGGTCTGCTCAAGACCCGTTTATTCGGGGGACTTTGTATTCCCAGCTTTAGGGAAGGACTTGATTGGAGGTGGCACAACCCGTTTTGGGTTCGAATCCGAACCATAGCATCAAGAGGGCCTTTTTTGTGCCTGATTTCAGTTAGTCGAGCCATGATGTGAATCCCCTTGTGGAGCATGTTGTTGGGTTGGATACGGGCGATGTTTTGGTTGAGGAAACACCTCCATCACATAGGTGGTTGCTGCGGTGAGTAGCATTGTTGGATGGGGTTGTTGAACAGTGACCTGGTAGGTGGAGCTGATGATTTCCGGGCTTTTGATGCTGGAACCGGGGGCCGATATGGTGACGCGAACGCTAGCGGTGGAGCTGCAAGAGTCTCAAAGCTTATGTTGATGTGATTTTGAAGCGGGTGTCTATGAGCGAGCAGTAAATGTTGGCAGCGGCATGAGCGTGTAGACTGAGGAGGCTTGCTTTGGGAGAGGGCTCATATAAGGCCAGAACAGGTCTGCATCTTTCTTTCTCACGGAAATGAAGGAAACATGAAGTTCGTTTATCGCTTGAGCGAGAGATGACGGACAAGGAGGTAGGGGAATTGCATGCTCAGGAGAAGAAGATATACATGTTTAGAAGCCGGCTGTGGAAGAAGTAGGGGGGGCTGGAGCGGCCTGGAGATGTAGCTCTTGGCATTGATATGGTAGACATTCGCGCGTAGGTTGCAGAGTGTCTTATGATTGTGATAACCGTCGCGAACCCTTCGAGTGGATCATGAAGATTGTCAGCTAGAATGTGAGGGGACTGGGGGACAGGGAGAAGAGAAGAGATGTAGGGGTCTTTTGGAGTTTTGGGTTCGTGGTATGTTAATGGAGCGTTCTTGCAGGAGTCAAAAATTGCGACGTGGGAGTTGGGGATGTAGAGTTCAGCGAGAGGTAGGCTTTCAGAGTTTAAGGTTGCACTCGTGGTTGGAAGTGATGGTGGTTTCTGTTGATGGATGAATGAGCATTGTCCTAATATTGTGATAGTGGTTTTGGAGCACAAGTCTGGTGCACGCATTTTATTACTGTGTTCAGTGTATGGGCCTTCTAGAGGTCAGTATGGATTAAAGGCATGGAAGGAGTTGAAATCTATCAGGAGGGAGTTCCCAGGTGTCTAATGGCTCATGGGGGTGATTTCAACATGACGATGTTCGCCTCGGACATGCCTAGGGATAGGGGAGGACATGACATGGGATCTAGAGGGTTTTGGACCTCATTGGAGAGCTGGAGTTGGAGGTGTTGGATGCCACGAACGTCTGACACCCGTGGTAAAGTAGTGTGTCTAGATCCCGACTAGACCGTTTCCTTGTCGTATGTGGAGCTGCTAGAGTGGTTTCCTTGTCCTCGGCGCATGCTCTTTCGAGGTTAAGATCAGATCATACGTCGATATGTTGGAATTCAGGGGATGGGTTGTTTCCCCCATCTCTTTCAGGTTTGAAAGAGCTTGGATGCTAGAATATGGTCTTAAAGGATTCTAGGAGTCGTTGCAGGTGGAGGGTTCGACGACGCAAAGGCTGGCTCATCCAGGGGCTGAGAGAGATGCTTAAAAAATACAAGGATTTGAATCAGACACTGATGAATCCTCATTTCATCACCTTTATTCTTTCATTTTGACCTCAAATCACTAGCTAAATGCATGTATATATCATTAATTTGTGAAAATAAACACTTCATAATTCATAGAAAATATTGTATAAAACACTCTATATATACTATATTTAATTCCAAAATAAAAGAATAAAGAAAAAGAATGAAGTGCCAAAGACACTGAGTGGCCCTAAACCCCGAGACTCAATCACCATGATGACTTGATCGACAAGGAATAAAGTAGAGAGAGATAGTGTAGAGAAATTGTACAGAAAATACACAGAAAACCACAATTATTTCTGCCTCATAATTGCATTTTGGGACCCATTTTATTTTATTATTTTTATACCCCAAATCAACAAACCCTCAACATGAATATTGTATAAAAAATACAGAAAAATATACAAAATTTATTTTACTAAAAAATAATGCACAGTGTTCTCGGGACACATAAAATAAAAAGACACAAAGAAAACTTTGTAGACATGTATCTTTTCCATACAGATTCAAAATTGACCAAACTCACCTTTATTATTTATAAAATTAAATAAGCTATTTAATGAAGATAGTTTCATTCAATTTGGAGTTAAGATGCAAAATTTATGTTTTGAGCCCTCATTGTGCAATATACATGTATATTATATTCAATAAATTTATTCTTTATATGTTTCACTTTCTTTTATTTTTATAAAATTGTAAATATTATTTAAAACATGTGTACATAATTATACTAAAATAAAACAATCAAAAATTAAATTAAATAAATAAAGTACTGCAAGATATAGATAAAGTATACTATAATATACATATAAGAATAGTGTACATAATTAATTAACTATGTAAATAAACTTAGAAAAATGTAATAAAAATACCTAAATATGTATATAAATAAATTAAAAAAATATAAAATACCTATATATATATAATAATAATGGAATATAAAATGCAGAATAAAAATAAAATACACATAATACGACATATTTGCCTATATTTATACATGTAAATATTAACCTATAATAAATAACCTTGTAAAAATAAATAAAAAATAAACTGCTACATAAAATTATAAACATTTTTTGTGTTTTAACAAAAAATTAATTAATTTGTTTATTAATTTTATTCATTTTAAGTATTTTTGATCTGGAATTATCTGGATGGTCCACGTGGACCAACCAGATCGCAGCAAAAGTTAACCTAGTTCAATTGTTCTTCCTCTGCCGCCCTCGTCAAAGTCATAGGGCAACCTCTATTCTCCCTATTTTCACGTCAACTCCACGCCTCCCTCTCCCTCGAGCTCACCACCTTTTTGATCCATGTACATCTGCCATCCTCGCCGAGTCCACTTCTTCTACCTAGCCCCTCGCCATGGCACACAACCTCGCCTTGAACCTCGCCATTTCTTCTTTTATAAAACTTCACCATCTCTGCCATTTGGCCCTTTGATCCCTCAGGTAAAGCTTTTAGCCCCTCAGTTAGGCTGTAGGGTCCACGACTGATGACAGGAGACGTACAACCGCTTTGTTGCAGCGAGGAGAAGCTTTGCCAAGGAAAATCCAAGCCATCATCGACCAGGTTGCTGGTGGTTCTGCCTCTTCGACCCAAGGTAGAATACATGCCATTTTCATCTATTTTAGGTAACTTTTATATAATTTCCATTTTCTGTCTTCAATTTCGCATTTAATCGTTAGATTTAGGTTTAATTAGGGAACCCCCTTTTGACCTGGAGCTTGAGATGCAGGTCAAATCCATCGTCCTCCGACCGTTGATTCGACTCACTCTTTATCTTACTTCGTTCCTCATAATCCTCTACATCTTTCCCCCATAAAATCAACCCAGATCCATCGTGGATCTGGCAAAATGAAGGTTGTCTCTCCGTCCTTCGTCGGACCTTCACCGCCCTTCCACATCAACTGCTTTCCAGCTTCATATGCTGGCCGAGGAGCTCCTCCTCGAGCCATAGAACCTTTTTTGTGCAGGTCCAAGGCTCAACAAGCCCCTGGAGCAGCGAATTAACACTTGAAGCAGAACTCCAGGTCTATTGAACAGTCTGAGCCCTAGATCTGAATCAATGTCATCTGGGCATCATTGATCACCACCTGCACTTGCGGAGAAGCCCCAGCGAGCCAGAGTAGTCGTCAGATCGAGGAATAGACGCCTGACAGAGGAGCACGAGCTGATCCAAGTTGGCTCAGGACTTGTTCGTGGGTAGATCATCCAGAGCCCTTCCTAATCATAGGATCAAGAACACATCCCAGATCTTATTCGGTTCGTCCAATCAATTCGAAGCGGTGCGCCCCCATGATCATTCAATCCTCTACGTAGCATCGAAGGAGCGGATGGATGAAAGATCGATAAGTGGGGTAATTTACATATACCTCCTCCGCATCTTTTGTATTTATTAAGTTCCCTAGTAAATATTTAATTTAACGGTAACTTTTTGTGGAAAAATTGCAATGAAACCCTTGTATGTTATGGAAATTACAAGTAGGTCCACTTTCAGGTCATCTCATGTGGTCCCCCACGTGAGTGGTCATTTTGCATTTGTATCCCTTCAGGTTTCATAATTTTTGTTTAGTATTAAAACTTGAATTTCAGTTGAATTTTTTTGAGTATTTTGCATGTAACACCTTGTATCTATTTTATATTGTAAATATACCCCCGCCAGCTCGTATAATTTTTATTTTTGCATTTCCATTTTCTATAAATAGTTCCTATGCTATAAAAATTATGCAAAATTAGGGATAACTGCCTGATTGTATGCTCATTCACGCCATATATTTCTTTTAGCATATTATCTGCATTTTCTATTTATAAAAATTAAAAGGAGCACTTTTATTCTCTGTTTGACTTTAAAAATACAAAAAAGATATAATTTTTTTAAAAAAATGAAAAAAATAAATAGTGTTTATTACTGTATTTTATCATTACAGATCAGAAATCACAAAAAAATAAAAAAGAAAAACCAAAAAATAGAAATCCCTCCCTAACCCTAAAAAATATATAAAATTTTTCAGAAATTCTAAAAAAATAATTTTTATCCTATATGTTTATTGTAGAGATATATTATTCACTTATGTACCATTTCTTATATTTTTTGTTTCTGTATGGACTCTTTCTGTATTTTACCCATAGGCTACTCTTCTATATAAAATAGCCTAGGGCTGATGGAATAAACAACTGATTCTATTTTCCCAACATGGTATCAGAGCGACGGTCCTAGACCGGAGTTCTTGAAACCCTAACCCTAGCCCCACCCGCGTGCCTCCCTCTCTCTCCGCGTGCCGCCGGCCCCCGCGTCGCTGGCCTTGCGCCCCGAGATCTACGTGCCTCGCTTGCACTGAGCTCTACCCCTCGCGCGGTCCATCTGCGCCCAGCGCACATCTCCAGTGCACTACGTGCGCCCTTCGAGCGCATCTCGCGCACATCCCCAGTGCGCATGCCCCAGCGCTCTCCAGCGCGTACAACTGCGTTCTCTCTCACGCATATACAGTGCGCACCTCCAGTCAATCTCGCGCCTGCATGCATCTTGCATGTCTCCTGCACTCGCTTGCATGACCTCTCGCCTGCTCACGCGATCTCCCGCTCGCGCACCTCCTGCGTTCTATCACGTGCTATCTATTGTGCATCTGTAACTCGTGAATCAGCCCTGCACGAGTCTTGTTCTAGCACACACACCTCCAAAGGAATGGGTTTGGTTGCTTGAAGTCTACACCTGCAACTAAACCCGTCTATGTCCGTGTAGACGATCTTATCTTCAGTCTACTATTCCAGTCTTCTGTTACCAGTATGTCAGAAAGCAAGGCAGATACTCCATCTATAGGTGCATTTCGAGGTCCAACGCCTATTGTCAAGATGGATGGTACGAACTATGAACTGTGGGCGATGCAGTTCATGAGTATGATGAAGTCAACTGGTAAGAAGCATATTCTTACCGAAGAAGAGCATGCTGAGAAGACTGGAGTTAATGCCTCGTGGGAGGCAGATAACACATATGCCAAAGTATGGCTATCTGGAACTTTGGCAATCGAGATTGCCAATGATATTCTTCATCAGCCCACGGCTAAAGATATGTGGGATATTCTGGCTGCCACATATTCTCAAGCAAATAATGAGACAAAGATTCTGCAACTCCAGCATGACATATTCATCATCAAGCAGAATGGTCACTCTCTACACTCACTATACACATCTCTACGAGGGATGTTCGAGAAGTTGTACAGCTTCATGCCCCTGACAGCCACGCCAGAGCAACAGAAGACCTACCGGAATGCTAATGGTAGGAGTTTTCCTTGCTGCCCTTGATCCAGAGTACGAGGCGACACGGTCTCAGATTTTGGCAGATTCTACTATACCGCCTATGGAGGAAGCCTTTCACAGACTGAGTCGGATCATTGTCCCCTCAACGGCCACGAATCAGACTGCTTCAACAATGGCTACCAACAAGGGCCATGAAGTTCCTCATACCCGTGGCTGTGGTCCTCGTGGTAGAGGAGGTCGTACTCGGCCAATATATACCTACTGTCATCGCACCAGACATACTGAAGATACATGCTACTCTAAGCATGGATTTCCTGCATCCGCATGAGTCGTCGAGCAGATAGAGCCTCCATCTGCTGCCTCTTTAGATCAGCGTTTTGATGATCTTGTTACCCGTCTAAGGGGCATTATTCCTCCATTTGGCCCAACACCCACTACTGAGAACCAGTCTGATGTTGCTGCATCCGCTTCTGCCTCTACCTTTACATCAGGTAGCACACTTGCACTTACTAGTAGTGGATCAGATACTTCAGCATGAATTATGGACTCTGGAGCCACACATCATCTGTGTGGTGATCACAGTCTACTTACAGGATACAGACATATCCCTCCAGGTCGAACAGTGGTCATTGATAATGGCACACATTCTCCAATTACTTGTCAGGGGGAGATTAGACTGACATCATCCATGCAGCTCAAGAATGTGTTATACGCACATGATTTTTCCATGAATTTATTATCTATCAGCCAAATTACAAGGCATTTACAATGTCGGGTGATTTTTGATCCATCTTCTCTTGTTTTTCAGGACATCCTTATGGGCAACGTGATTGGTCAAGGCTATGAGCAAGGAGGTCTCTATCGCCTCCGTCAGACTCCTTTTGCTGGAACCTCATCCCTACCTACTGGATCTGTATCCCCTCTGCTATGGCATCTGCGCTTTGGACATCTACCGCTTCAGAAGTTGCGTCGTGTGTTACCCCAGGGTCTGCCTCACACATCTATCCAATGTGAGGCTTGTCAGTTGGGAAAGCATCATCGGTCTACCTTTCCCAGTCGTCAGTGTCGAAGTAGTACCTCCATATTTGAGTTATTTCATATTGATATGGGGTCCGAGTCGTGTTCCTGATCATCAGGGACATAGATTTTATATAGTTGTTGTGGATGACTTCTCTCGTGTGTCATGGGTGTTTTTGTTAAAGAATAAATCTGAAGCAGGGAATATTATTATCAACTTTCTTAATGAGATTCATAATGTTTTCTCCACATCTGTTAAAATTGTGAGAAGTGATAATGCCCTGGAATTGTGTACTCATGTCCTAGCTAGTTACTACTCATCCCAAAGGATTATCCACCAGACATCTTGTGCCTATACTTCCCAACAAAATGGGGTTGCTGAAAGGAAACACCGTCATTTACTCGATGTCACCAGGTCGCTTCTGATACAGAGTCGTGCCCCTCAGTCTTTCTGGGGTGATGTTGTTCTGACGGCATGCTATCTTATTAATCGAATGACGTCAATTGTCTTAGGTGAGAAGATTCCATTCTCTCTTATTTTTCCTGACAAAGATTTGTTCTCCCTTACTCCTCGTGTGTTGGCTCAGTAGCCTTTGTTCACCAGTTGTCTCTCGTGTCTGACAAGCTCTCTCCTAGGGCTGTCAAGTGTGTCTTTGTCGGGTATTCCAGAACACAGAAGGGGTACAAGTGTTATGATCCATTACGAAGGAGGTATTTGGTCAGTGATGATGTCACTTTTTTTGAATCTGTTATGTACTTCTCGTCTACAGGTGATCATCTGGTTCCCTCTGAAACTACTGATGCCATATACATGACACCACCACCACCACCACCACAAGAACCGCTATCATCTCCTATACCACCTGTCACTGTGCTTGTTTCCCCACTACCATTCCACTATACCCGTAGGCCTGCATCTGCTCATGGTCACCGCTCATCATCTAGCTCGCCTGAGGTATGTTCTGAAAATATTTCTAATGATGGATCTGATGATTTTCCTGAGCAGGATGTGTTACAGAGGCCAGCAGAGGAGCCAGATGATTTAGATGTACCTATTGCTCTACGAAAGCAGAAGCGGAGCTACGCGTCATATCCTATAGCCTCCTCTGTGTCATTTGACCGTCTCACTGGAGACTTCAGGAACTTTGCCATTGCATTGTCAACAATAGATATACCCAGGAATTATCAGGATGCACTGAAGGATAGTAGATGGCGTTTGGCCATGGAAGAAGAAATGGCAGCTCTTCAGTCCAGAGGCACATGGAGTCTTGTTCCTGCACCAGTTGATGTGTCTCCAGTTAGCTGCAAGTGGGTCTTTACAGTTAAGCAGAATACAGATGGCAGCATTGATAGATACAAGGCTCGCCTTGTTGCTCGCGGCTTCACACAGACATATGGGGTGGATTATCTTTATACATTCTCACCGGTTGCTCGACATTCCACTCTACGGATCCTCCTTTCAGTTGCAGTTACTCGTAACTGGCCACATACCAGTTAGATGTGAAGAATGCATTCCTTTATGGTGATTTACAGGAGGAAGTCTACATGCAACAACCACCTGGTTTTGCTATTGAGGAGGAGTGTCCTATGGTGTGCAGACTTCATAAGGCTATCTATGGCCTTAAGCAGAGCCCCAGAGCTTGGTTCCAAAATCTCTCAGACCTATTTGAGAAACATGGGTACAAAAGTTCTAATGCTGATCATTGCCTGTTTGTACAGATGACACCCAGAGGTATTATTGCTATTATGGTGTTGTAGACGATATTCTGATTACAGGTGATGATGAACAGGGAATCCAGGGGGCAAAAGAAATGCTGGGTCGTGAGTTTATCACCATGGACCTTGGAGTCCATAGATACTTTTTGGGACTGGAATTTGCCAGAAATCCTTATGGGTTGGTAATGACCCAGAAGAAATATGTCACATACTTGTTGAGTGAAACAGGAATGCTTGGTTGCTGACCTGCCACTACACCTATGGATCCCAGTATGAAATTATATGATGGTGATACTGATGAGGTAGATAAGAAAAGATACAGAGAACTGGTGGGCAAACTTCTCTATGTTACTATTACCAGGCCCGATATCTCCTTTACTGTGAGTCGAGTAAGCCAGTTTATGGAGCAACCACGTCAGGTACACATGGATGCTATACATATGATACTCAGGTACCTTAAGTGTTCTCCAGGCACGGGTCTATTGTTTAAGAAAGGCAAGGAGGTGACTATATCAGCGTGTGCAGATGCAGATTACGCAAGGTACCCCAAGGATAGGAAGTCCACCACGGGGTTTGCAGTATATGTTGGAGATTCTCTAGTCTCATGGAAAAGCAAGAAGCAAACTGTTGTTGCAAGGTCTAGTGCTGAATCTGAATATAGGGCTATGGCCCAAGTCAGTACAGAGATGATGTGGGTAAAGGCGGTGCTAGCAGATATATATATATATATATATATATAGAAGTCCCACTTCCTATGGTTTTGGAATGTGACAATCAAGCGGCTCTATTCATAGCAAATAATCCAGCATTTCATGAACGAACCAAGAACATTGAGGTTGATTGTCACTTCATACGTGACATGATTCAGAAAGGATTTATTGTTACATCTCATGTTAGCTCAGAGGATCAGATTGCAGACATTTTTACCAAGCATTACTTCGAGGGTTGTTCCAGAAGTGTTCATCCAAGCTGAGCATGATTGATATCTATGCTCCACCTTGAGGGGGAGTGTAGAGATATATTATTCACTTCTGTACCTCTTCTTATATTTTTTGTTTCTTTCTGGACTCTTTCTGTATTTTACCCATAGGATACTCTCCTATATAAGAGAGCCTAGGGCTGATGGAATGAACAACTGATTCTATTTTCCCAACATTTATGTATACATATTATTACATATTAAAACTAATTTTAAGAAATTTTATACCTATTTCATATTTTTAAATCTCAAAACAATTCGACCTATTTAAATAATCCATGTTTTGGACTATTTTGGATTTTAAAATAGATAAAAATTAGCAAAACAAATCACCAAAAAAAAGCAAAAACAGAAGAAAACACATAAATATTTAATTTTGTAATATTTGACTTTATATGGCTATATTTATAAATAGAATATTATATATCGTACTTATATACATATGAGGATGGGGAGTTTGCACCAAGGTGCATGTAACTTTACATGCACCGGCGCTTATATCTTCCACATTTTTTTACTGTTTTGAAAAATACCACCATGTATATTCATCCATATTTCCCTCCAATATGTCATTCGAATTTCGTCAGAAACAGAGACTCCTATGACCTTCATCCAGAACAGGTCGATTACAGCAATTCTAAGACCGTTAAAATTACCTGTTCTGGATGGAGGTCATATGAGTCTTTGTTTCTGAAGAAATTCGAATGACATATTGGAGGGATATATTGATGAATATACATGGTGGTATTTTTCAAAAAAGTAAAAAAGTGTGGAAGATATAAGCGCCGGTGAATGTAAAGTTACATGCACCTTGGTGCAAGCTCCCCATCCTCTATACATATATATAGTTATATATAGTTAATATTGTTATTAATTATTATAAATACCTTAAAATAATGTAAATCCTTTAAAAAATAAAAAGGATTATTTTTATTTGTATTTACTGATTTTTTATATATTTATTGTATATATTAAATATATCCTATATTATACATATTATTACATATAGTGATATATATACCTTTATTATATATTAAAAATAAAAGGAAATTAAAAATAAGAAAATTAAAAAGAAACTAAATAATAAGGAAATAATAGTAATAATAATAATAATAATTTTATAAATTTTGAATAATTAAAAAACCTATAAAAACACTAAGTACGGTACAATAAGATATATATATACATATGCATATCATTTAGAGATAAATAATACTGCTACACCTGATTGTCCCATGTCTTTGACACCCTACACGTACTTGACCACTATAGACATGTATTTGCACGGTTTATAATAAATTTTGACTCCACATTGTATTGCGTTCCTTTATTATTCGTCGATTCGACAAATGGCGTCGTTCCCAGGGAGCAACGGATAGTGTAACTTAATTGTATATATTTTTTACGTTATTTCTCTTTTTATTCTTATAAAAATCTTTTATTTTTGATAATTATTTTATCTACTTCTGGCCATCTGTTCTTTATTGACTTTCTTGCGACGAATCGCGTGGAGACGGTGAATTCCTAGGAGTTTGACGCACTCGAGCCAGGAGGAGATTGACCTTTTCTGCATAGGTCAATTGGAGAGAGCAT
Organism: Ottelia alismoides; assembly: GCA_037367405.1. Classification (NCBI taxonomy): domain Eukaryota; kingdom Viridiplantae; phylum Streptophyta; class Magnoliopsida; order Alismatales; family Hydrocharitaceae; genus Ottelia; species Ottelia alismoides. The sequence goes on along the minus strand of JAZKJV010004472.1, from coordinate 22,215 downwards.
GAGAGAGAGACAGGGGCAGTGAAGAGCAGATCTTTTTTAGCATTTTCTTTTATTTGTGAGGAAGTATTTTTATTTTTTATTTTTGTATATTAATTTGTAATAATTTTGGACACTTGGACACTACCACTTTATGAGGTTCGTTGCCCAGGTTCTGTTCACCAGGGGGGCCTCGTCACGTTTTTCATGTTTTCACCACCTTTCTTTTATTCTGTTTCACGCGTTTTGAGTTTTTCACCTTATTTTTCATTTATTTTCTGTGATTGGGCCCCTAGAGTTAGGATTGCTTCACTCGGTAACTAGGAGCACAACTTAATTAGAAGCATGTGCCTATAATTGATTATTTGGATCTGAATCCGAGTGTCGTGAGAGGCTCCATACAACGCTAGCAGGATTTACTGAGGCAGACATCGAGGAGTCTCCAAGAGTGGATTTTTGGATTTCATTTCTAGGTTTTCAGCATCTGGTTAACTCATCCATGGCTGATCCCAATACCGGGTAAATGAGGGTTGTGTTAGGTAGCCGACAGCCAGTGTAAAATAATTGGAGACAACTTCCTAAATAGTATTTTTTAAAAAATACTATTTAGGAAATTGCATCATGATAGTCGGATCTTTTCAACATGGAGTTAAGCAAACATTTAGATTTCGTTGGGGCGTTCCCTACTTGCGACGCGTTGCATCGCCTGAATACAATGAAAAATTGGCAAGGGTCGCTACATCGCAGCCTGGACGTAGTTCAAAATTTGCAAGGATTCTTGAATGAAAAGCACATGCGAGTAAATAAGCTAGTTCTGTTGCATCACCGTCCGGATGCAGTCCAAAATTTGCAAGAGTTCTCGCATGATGGATGCTTGCGAGTAAAGAAGTTAGTCCACAAGAGGTTGCAAAGGAAGTTGCGGACTGATAGTTGGAATATTGGCGCTTGAACTGGAAAATTGATGGAGATAGTGGATACGATGGAAAGAAGCAAGATTCATATACTATATATTCAAGAGACTAAAAGGTTGGAGAGAAAGCAAGGGAGATTGAGAAGACGGGCTTTGAACTTTGGTATTCATGTAAAGATAAGGGCAGAAACAGTGTTGGAGTGGTTGTTCATAAGGATTTAAAGGATTGTGTGGTTGAGGTACAGAGATTCGAGGATCGGATTATTTTGCTAAAATTGGTGCTTGAAGAAGAAATTCCGAATATCATCTCAGTTTATGCACCTCAAATTGGTTTGGATGAAAGGACTAAATGAGCTTTTTGGGTGGATCTGGATAAAATTTTACAAGGAATCCTACAAGGAGAGATGTTTTGCATATGTGGAGATCTTAATGGACAAGTGGGAAAGGATGCTTCAGGGCAAGGAAGGCCATATCGATATCGATATCGTTTCGGTCCGCCAAAAAATGGATATATCGGGATATGAATAATGGCATTGATATATAGAGATATCGGCGAAACATCAGCAATATCGATTGATATTCGGGATTTTTTGTACTGAATCCTGTCATTTCTGGCTGATATGGCGATATATCGTTGATATATCGTTGATATCCCTGTAAAAGGATATATTGGGAGATATCGAAACCCCTTCCCTGTCGATACGGATATATCGGCGATATATCACCGATATATCGCCGATACGACCTTCTATGCTTTAGGATATGCTAGTGTTTATGGATGCCATGATTTCGGAGATATAAATGAAGAGGAAAAAGTCATTCTGGATTTTGTAATGGCATATGATCTTTTCATAGTAAATACTTTCTTCAAGAAGAGGGAGGAGCATTTAATTACTTATAAGAGTGGCCCAACTAGAATACAGATAGATTACTTTCTGTTGAGATGAAGAGATTGGTTGTGTTGTAAAGACTGCAAAGTAATCCCAGGAGAGAGTTTGACAACCCAACATCACTTGTTAGTCATGGACGTGCAAATAAAAGGGCGAGTAAAGAAAAAGAGGGTTCCCAAGATCGCTAGGAACTAGATGGTGGAATCTTCAACTGAAGCAATCGAGATTCAAGGAGAAGGTTTTAGAATACACGTCTTGGGAATGGAGCGGAAGTGCAAATGAGATGTTGGAGGCGGTAGCATCTTGTATCCGAAAGATGGCCAAAGAGTTGCAAGGTGAGTCAAAGGGAGGAGTGAAGGGGTGCAAGAGAAGCTAAAAATTAAAAGGGCACGCTTTAAAGCTATGTCTAAGGATAGAACAGGGGGAATTGTCACAAACTACAAAATAACGAAGATGGAAGCAAAGAAGGCTGTAAGCGAAGCTAAGTCAAAAGCTTATGAAGTTTTGTACAAAAATCTCGACTTGAAGGAGGGCCAGAAGGATATATTTAGGTTGGCCAAAGCAAGAGAAAGAAAGGCTAAAGACATTTCTCAAGTGAGATGCATCAAGGATGAGGAAGAGCACGTGCTTGTTACTCAGAAGGATATAGAGACCAGATGGGAGCAGTATTTACATAAACTTTTCATTGGGGAAGGAAATAAAGAGATTACTTTGGGTGATCTAGCTAGTAACAAAAGCTACTTGAATCGTGCAAGCTATATACGGATACAAAGAAAGGAAGTAGAGGAGGCTTTGAAGGTTATGAGACCTGGGAAAGGTGTAGGACCGGATGACATACATGTGGAAGTATGGAGAGTTTTAGGTGATCTTGCTTTGACTTGACTTATGAATCTATTCAATGTTATTTGGCGAAGCAAGAAAATGCCTAAAGATTGGAGGAGCATCGTGGTGCCTCTTTATAAGAATAAAGGAGACATTCAAAATTGTTCGAATTACAGAGGTATCAAGTTGATGTGTCACACTATGAAAATTTGGGAACGTGTGATCGAAAGAAGGTTGATGCAAGTTTCCAAAGTAAAAGAAAACCTATTCGGATTCATGTCAGGTCGCTCAACTATTGAAGTCATCCATTTGCTGAGAACAATGGAGATTTATAGAGCTAAATGGAAGAACCTCCATATGATTTTTATTGATTTGGAGAAGGCTTATGATTATGTCCCACGAGAGATATTATGGAGAGTTTTGGAGAAGAGACAAGTACATGTCCTATATTAACTTCATAAAGGATATGTATGATAGGGCTTTATCTTGTGTAAGGATCCAGTCTGGGAAGATTAGCTATTTTGACATCAACATTGGTTTACTGTTTACATCAAGGTTCAGCTTTGAGTCCATTTCTTTTTTATTTGATTATGGACGAGTTGACAAGTCACATTCAAGATGAGATACCTTGGTGTATGTTATTTGTTGATGATATTGTGTTGATTGATTCGTATCTGATTACGACCCTTCTTTTCCCCCAAATACATAGGCCCCTTCCCTTCTATCGAGTAGTTTAGAAGGTGCTTTCCGTTCTACGGTCCCCCGGAGCAAAGGGTACGACATGTAGTACGGGCCCTCTGACTTCCAGCTATGTGTTGTGCGGCAGCCACCAGCCAGCTTGAGGTAAGGGTGTTTGAGCTTAGTTATTAATAGTTGGTCGTGGATCCCTCAACAGTTTATACCCATTTTTCTAGTTTCAAAGAGAAGTTTTACCTATCTATGCCCATGCCTGTGTCCGTGTCCGGGAATACAAGGACAAGGAAAAGCAGGTCAAGTCATTGGGAGGTTGTTGTATGTCGGTGTGGACATGACGACCCAAGATTCGGAAAAAGTGCCCTTTCTTATTGCGAGCAATGCCTTAAAAGTCGGATTTCGGTTTCGTTAAGTGACCGAAACGAAATTTCGGCCGAATTTCGATCAAAATTCGACCGAAATTTCGGTCATTTCGGATGTTTTTTGAAGTAGCCCCCCCCCCAATTTCGACCGATATAGGCATTTCGGACGAATTTCGATCAACCACCGAAACCGAAATTCGACCAAAATTTGGCCGAATTTCGGTAAAATTTAAGGCCATGATTGCGAATATTTGCCCGGGAATTGTCAAGCCGGAAAAGCAGGCAGGGAATTCAAACAGGGACTAGAGATGGAGTAAATGAGAAGCTTGAGGTACGGAGGCATGTATTGGAGACTAAAGGATTTCATATAAATAGGGCTAAGACTGAATATATGGAGTGCAGCTTTGATGTAAGCAATGATGAAGGAATCGAGGCAGAGATTGGTGATGATAACATTCGGAAGAGGGATTCTTTTAGATACCTGGGATCTATTCTGCAACATGATGGGGAAATTGATGGAGATGTTACTAATATAATAATTTCAGGCTGGCTAAAGTGGAGAGGAACCTTTATTGTTCTTTGTGATAAGAAAATTCCTTTAAAAATCGAAGGAAAGTTTTACAAAGCAGTCGTGAGACCTGTTATGTTGGCCTGTAAGCCATAGACATGTGCAAAGAGGCTGTAGCAGAAATAAAAATGCTAAGGTGGATGTGTGGACACACGCAAAGATCGGATTCGGAATGATGCAATCAGAAAGAAAGTTGGTATATCTCCGATTGAGGATAATATGCGAGAAAACCGCTTAAGATGGTTTGGTCATTTGCAGAGAAGGTCAGCCGATGCACCAGTTAGGAGATGCAAGTTTTGGGATGTTGAGCCAGCTAAGAGAGGGCGAGGACGGCCCAAGAAGTGTTGGAAGGTGACTATACAAAGGATCTTAGTTTTCTGGATATAAGCACGGGATTGATCCAAGATAGATCTGAATGGAGGCAAAGAATCTATGTAGCTGACCCTACTTAATTGCGGGAAAAGGCTTTGTTGTTGTTGTTGTTGTTGTTTTCAGCATATGGTTATTCACGATAAATATCAATTCTTGTTTAGGGTGATTTTACGCTTTTGCATATCGTGCATGTAGTGTAAATATTTCAATATTGTCTTGCGTCCTTGACGCGTCGCTAGATACGATAAATAATTCGGTCACGTTGTAGCACGTGTACTTAGCGATTCAGTCAGAACCGAGAGAAGATCTCCGTGAAGAGTGTCTCGGCTTAATTTATATCCCGGGCAAGTCCGGGGTCGAACTCAGGGAGGCAAAGGAACAACTTAGGGTTAATTCGCAAATTTAAGATCTAGATATCCAAACGGTATTTTTTTTTATTTTTTACGCAAGTAGAATGCCAAAAACAAAATGCGGTTGAATTACAACACTACGAAAGCATACAACTTAGCCAAATTAATTTTAATGAGAAATTAATCCAATTTAGCCAAATTATATTTTTCCTAAAATCCTAATCCAGTGATGAATGCAAAACACATTTTTTTAGAATTTTAGGGGTTAATATGCAATAAATAAAAATGAACACTTTTTAAGGGTCTTTTTCGTAATTTCTCACACAAACAGTAAGCAAAAATTATGAAAAAATTACTGGAACTAAAACATGATGCAAAAAGACTATAGTATTTTTTTTGGAATTTTCTGACAAAGTATGAATATTTTATGTAATTTTTAGTAGAAATAGAGTGACAGTGAGTACTTAATTTCTAATAAATCCAAATTATCAAATTAAGCAGAATGCGATTTATACCAAAAAGATATTTTCATGTAGAATCCAAGAGAATTGAAATTTCGCAAAAAGGATATACGTGGATTTAATTAAAAATCAAATACGAAAATCACTCAATAATTTATTGTAGGCACAAGACAACTCCAATTTGATTGGAATTTGGACAGTAAGTTAAGCACTCATCAAAGCATCACATATAATTTTTGTGGAATTTTTAGAGCAACCATGTATGAGATATTAATTTAATGGCACAGAATGGGTAAACTATGCAAAATTTCAGTTAAACAATTATAATTAATTACCCACGAGTTACAAAAATATAAATAAATACCCACAATGTATAGAATTAGCTGCTCAACACAATGCCATTTTTTATTGAGTAAAACGATGCAAGATTGATGTCCAAATTAAAGTGTGAATACAGGGATATCTGTGCAATTTCAGAAAACATTATTTACAACAAAAACTAGTACAGGGACCATTTTGCAATATTCTAAACTTGACATAAAAACAACACAATTTTCACATTAAAAAAAAAGAAAAGAAACACCACCTTCTTCCCCCCTGGGCTTACGATGGAAGAACCCAACAGGGGGTGCGCCGGCGGTGGCGCGCGGCGTGGCCGCGAATGGCGGCGAGGGGTCGGCGGCGCTCTGGCGGAGGCGGGAGGGGCACGGCGAGGTCGGCGGCCGCGGGGAGGTGGTTTCCCACGATGGGAGCTGCGGAGAGGTGGAGGACTGAAAGTGGGCCGCGACGGGGCAAGGGAGGTGGCGCCGCGCAGAGGAGGCAGCGCGGTGCGGTGCCCGCGCTGGAGGGCGGCGACGGTGGCGCGCCGGCGGGGCTGGCGCTGTTGGCGGCGCAGCTGGGGAGGAGAGGCGGAGGGCGGCGGCGGTGGGTGACTCCCCCACCGCTGCTGCGTTGCTGCGGTCCTTTTTTTTTGATTTTTTTTAATTTTTTTTATTTTGCTGCAATTAAAAAAAACTTCTTTTTTTTGTTTTAGATTTTAATATTTTTTTTACAATTTTGTTTAAACAGGGAACTTCAAGAGGGAACAAAAAATGGATAGGTGGTGGTGATGAACTAAGCTAGAGAGAAAAAAAATGATGATGTTATAACGGTGGTGATGGAAATGAGGGTATATGGTGTGCTAAAAAAAATTGCTAAAACAAATAAAAAAGAACAAACAAATTACCTACGAGTGAAGACGGTCGCCTATGGAGTGCTCTCGCGAGCACGGTCTTCGCTCAAATCGCCGGCGTGCGATGAGCTCGAGCAGCGCGCGGAGGCGGCTGCGGTGTTGGCCAAAAAGCCAACGGATCACACCGGAGAGAGGGCCGTCGTCGCTCGACCGCGGTTGCGTCGCTGTCATCGATTCAACTCAGGGAACTAGGCTCTCCTCACATAAAGATGGATCAAAGGCAAAAATGAGGAGAATGACATGTATATAAAGAAGAAGAAAAATGGAAGTTAGAATTAAGATGGAGTGGGATGGAGGTTAATAAAATGGTGGAGTTGAATTAGAAGTTAGAAAATATGGTGGAGTAATGGAGTTGAATGGTGGTTATTGTAGAGAATGTAAAATAATAAAATGAAATAAAGTTATCTACTTTAATTACAATAGAATAAAAAAGAATAAAATAGATAGTGGACAATTTACAAGGGGAGACAAACAACATGTACACATTTTTTTACTTTTCTAATATGTAATTTTTTTTGTCTTTTTAATAAGAGATATTTACAACAGAAAAAATACAATAAAATAGTACAACTAAAATACAACACAAGTATGATTTTTTTGTATTTTTAGTAATTAAGAGAGATACAATAAAAAATGAAGAAAGTATGAATATATACATAATATACAATGTACATCTAGGTCCCAAAATCCAACTTTTGCAAATGAGCTCCGATTTTAATGAAACCATTTCCGTTGGATAGATAATTTTCTAACTTGAACTTTAAAAGTGAGTTTGGTGAATTTGGAGTTCATACGGAGCGGGAATTTAGCTTGGAAGTTGGACTTTACGGCTTTTTCTCTTTGGGATCTAGGAGCATTTATTTGAGATGAAATTTGTTTTGTATTTTTGTATTTTTATATACATTTTTATAAACAAGTTAGAGAAAGAATTAGGCAAAAAGGAGTTGAAATGAAATTATTAATAATCCATGAAGTTTTGGGCTATTTACAAGTATAAAACTCCTTTGATTTTGCGGCTTTTTTTATTGTTAATTTATTTTGTACAATCTTATATACAGTAATTAGTGAGTTTTATTTACAAGAGGTATCTTGTTAATTTATTGATTTTATGGACATTTATTTGGGATTTTACTCGGGGATTTTACTAAGATCAAGATATTAAGATGATGAATCGTGGATTCATCACCCCCCTATACTTAAACTTTGCTAGTCCTCGAGCAAATAAAGAATGAATAAGTTGGGTTAACCCCTGACTGTGCAAGTGAATACAAGACTTGATCCGTTCAAGAACTCTCGGTTTTAGAGATCCTAAAATTCTAAGCTGAACCAAGCTCTAGTCAAAAGGTACCCAATTTCCCTAATCATCAGACTCTCTTTGTATACGTATATATAAGGGATATGACTTTAAGTGTTGACTGCAGTTACAAGAGTAGAGTCACAATGTCACCCAAGGTTCTAGTCCAAGAGACTCTCCTATGGACCCAATCCTCAACACTAGGGAATAAATCATTTCTTGCATCCAATCCACCGTCTCTTTAGTTGTCAGACTTGAAAGTGTAGATGGAAGGCCAGTTGATGGAGGGCATAGGATTGTGTCATTTCTTCTCTCCCTCTCATTGGAATAAGGATTCTCTCGAGTGCCTTATTACGCAACGCAATTTTTTTTGGTGTTGATCAGTGCGTCCGTCAAGAGAAGTTGGAGCCGTCTGTACTTGTTTTCCTGGGAGCACACCGGGGTGTGCCTTTTTTGAGTACCTATCGTACCTTCTACACCCAGACTTGTAGCATTAACAATGCAGAGCCCTTTTTTGGTGCAAGCCCGACTCCTGGTCCTAATAGCGGTGGTCCAAGTGGACACTTTGAAATGGTTGGGAGCGCTCGCCTTTGGTGGAAGCTCTTTTGATAATTAACTTTGTGGAATGAGAGCTTTTCTTTGACATTTCGTTGCTTGGTAGTATTTTTGGCTAGCTCCACTGCTTTTACCATGAGTTGGCGCACACTGATCAACATTTTTTTATTTTATCACACCTTGGCACATAGGTAAATGTCAAGAGATAGTACAAGAACCATGTTCTCATACTGGCTAAAGATGCTGACACTCAGGTTTCATGAAGCCTTCATTGATTTTATCCCATCCTCGAGCATCATTAAATCAAGTCCAAACTCAAATCCCTCATCCCAGTTCCTCAAGTGAAATTACAACTCATCTCATCATAACTGCAGTCGTGTATGTGAGGTGCAGATCATATTCTTAAGGTAGAGACTAAGCATGCAATATAGCACACACATCTTTCAAACTAGGGAAATGTGAATAATTAAGTCAAGGACCCTAATGACTAAAGCTGGTTAACTCAAAATCTCAAGAGCTCGTAAACCAAGTGTTCTTGAACATCACTAGTCTTGTGTGAAAGTGAATTGTGTCAGGGATTAAACCAACTTATTAGTTAGTTTTTTTTGATGAATGATTGATTTTTTTTTAGTTTTAGAAAAAGTTTTTTTTCAAAGAGGTTTTTTTTCACAAATAAAGGCAAAGAAGTTTTTTTTTGAAAAGATAGGTGAATAAGAAAAGTCTTTTTTTTTGAAAAGTTTTTTTAAACAAATACCGAAAAAGAGTTTTTTTTTAGGAAAAAGTTTTTTTTTTACTTTTGTTTTGTTTGTTTGTTTTTTTACCCACCCCATAATTATTGTATAATATATATAAAAAATACGTGAAAGTACGAGGTATGGATAAAGTATATATGTAATATATACACGCCCCCCTATACTTAGCTTGTGCTATGTCCTCATGGCACTAGGTGACAGAAAGACATAGCTCGTACTAAGCGTAGGAAAGCTAAAATTATAAAAAGTATAGAAGTCGACCCGCCCCCCTATACTTAGGCTCTGGACAACCTAAGTGTAGAAGAAGAGCAAAAATAGGGCGGACGAGGTCAAGAGGAGAAATGATGAGTAAATACACACGGCGGGCATCGGTCCCCCCTATACTTAGGCTTTGGTCAGCCTAAGTATAGGACAAGAGTAAGTGTGAGAACCGACGTGATCTCGAGAATATACAAAGAAGGGAGAATATGTACACGAGTGATGGAATCTTCTAAGATGTTGAATCTTGATGCTGCATCTTCATGAAGAGTAATAAGATGTATCTGCTCTGTGCTCACATTGTATGAAGTTGATGACCTCGACTTGGACTAACTGCTCTTTGGAATCAACGAAATGCTTCAACAGTTGTCCATTCACCACATGAGATTGTGCACCATATGTGAGATCAGCTATCTCTACACTTCCATTCTCGTGCACTTTCTTAACCACAAAGGGACCCGTCCATTTAGATTTGAGCTTCCCATGGAACATCTTCAACCTGACATTGAACAACCATACCTTTTGCCCAGGGATAAAGTCTTTGCACCTAATGTGCTGATCATGCCATCTCTTTACTTTGTCCTTATAAATCAAACTGTTGTCATATGCCCTGTTTCGGATTTCCACGAGCTCGTTCAAGTTCAAGTCTCGGCAAAGTTTTCCTAGGTGACAACTCCAATTAATCTTCTTAATTGCCCATTCGGATTTATGAATCAATTCTGCGGGCAAATGACATGGCTTTCCATAGATCATTCTAAATGGTGAAGTACCCAATGGTGTCTTGTAGGCTGTCCTATAGGCCCACAGAACTTGGTCCAAAAGCTGAGACCAGTTCTTCCTATCGGGACGAACCAATTTCTGCAAAATACTCTTCACCTCTCTGTTCGAAACCTCTGCCATGCCGTTGGACTGTGGGTGGTAAGGACTAGTAACTCTATGATCAAATCCATAGTCCTTAGCTAAAGATCTCATTTCTCGGTTCACAAAATGGCTACCCCCATCAAATATCAAAACTTTTGGCACCCCGAACCTAGCAATAATATGGTCTCTCACAAACTTACAGACAGTCTTGCTGTCTGCGGTTCGGATTGGGATAGCCTCCACCCACCTAGATAAATAATCAACCGCCAACAAAATGTACTCATGTCCTTGGCTGTTGGGAAAGGGACCCATAAAATCTATGCCCCATGCATCAAAAACATCACAAATAATCATCGGTTGCATGGGCATCTCATCTCTCTGTCCAACTGTCCCTCCCATCCTTTGATAAATCGGGCACGACCGTACAAAATCAATGGCATCTCTAAACAAGGTCGGCCAATACAATCCACATTGAAGTACTTTGTGAGCGGTTCTCTTTCCCGAATGGTGTCCTCCAGCCTCAAGTGAATGACAATATGTGAGGACACTATGGTATTCCTCCTGAGGAATACACCTTCTCCAAACACAATCCGGTCCTTCGAAGAAAAGGAAAGGATCGTCCCAGTGGTATCTCCTCGAATATGACTTCAGTCGATCAATGCTGCTCCTAGTCCAACCATGGGGAACCTGCTTGGAGACAAGATAGTTCACCATGTGTTGGCATTCTACTTGCATAAAAAATAAAAAAAATACTGTTTGGATATCTAGATCTTAAATTTGCGAATTAACCCTAAGTTGTTCCTTTGCCTCCCTGAGTTTGACCCCGGACTTGCCCGGGATATAAATTAAGCCGAGACACTCTTCACGGAGATCTTCTCTCGGTTCTGATTGAATCGCTAAGTACACGTGCTACAACGTGACCGAATTATTTATCGTATCTAGCGACGCGTCAGATGAGGCGGCGCGGTGCCCGCGCTGGAGGGCGGCGACGGTGGCGCACCGACGGGGCTGGCGCCGTTGGCGGCGCAGCTGGGGAGGAGAGGCGGAGGGCGACGGCGGTGGGTGACTCCCCCACCGCTGCTGCGTTGCTGCGGTCCTTTTTTTTGATTTTTTTTGTTTTGCTGCAATTAAAAAAAACTTCTTTTTTTTTGTTCTAGATTTTAATAATTTTTTTTACAATTTTGTTTAAACAGGGAACTTCAAGAGGGAACAAAAAATGGATAGGTGGTGGTGATGAACTAAGCTAGAGAGAAAAAAAATGATGATGTTATAACGGTGGTGATGGAAATGAGGGTATATGGTGTGCTAAAAAAATTGCAAAAACAAATAAAAAAGAACAAACAAATTACCTACGAGTGAAAACGGTCGCCTATGGAGTGCTCTCGTGAGCACGGTCTTCGCTCAAATCGCCGGCGTGCGATGAGCTCGAGCAGCGCGCGGAGGCGGCTGCGGTGTTGGCCAAAAAGCCAACGGATCACACCGAAGAGAGGGCCGTCGTCGCTCGACCGCGGTTGCGTCGCTGTCACCGATTCAACTCAGGGAACTAGGCTCTCCTCACATAAAGATGGATCAAAGGCAAAAATGAGGAGAATGGCATGTATATAAAGAAGAAGAAAAATGGAAGTTAGAATTAAGATGGAGTGGGATGGAGGTTAATAAAATGGTGGAGTTGAATTAGAAGTTAGAAATTATGGTGGAGTAATGGAGTTGAATGGTGGTTATTGTAGAGAATGTAAAATAATAAAATGAAATAAAGTTATCTACTTTAATTACAATAGAATAAAAAAGAATAAAATAGATAGTGGACAATTTACAAGGGGAGACAAACAACATGTACACATTTTTTTTACTTTTCTAATATGTAATTTTTTTGTCTTTTTAATAAGAGATATTTACAACAGAAAAAATACAATAAAATAGTACAACTAAAATACAACACAAGTATGATTTTTTTGTATTTTTAGTAATTAAGAGAGATACAATAAAAAATGAAGAAAGTATGAATATATACATAATGTACAATGTACATCTAGGTCCCAAAACCCAACTTTTGCAAATGAGCTCCGATTTTAATGAAACCACTTCCGTTGGATAGATAATTTTCTAACTTGAACTTTAAAAGTGAGTTTGGTGAATTTGGAGTTCATACGGAGCGGGAATTTAGCTTGGAAGTTGGACTTTACGGCTTTTTCTCTTGGGATCTAGGAGCATTTATTTGAGATGAAATTTGTTTTTTTGTATTTTTATATACATTTTTATAAACAAGTTAGAGAAAGAATTAGGCAAAAAGGAGTTGAAATGAAATTATTAAAAATCCATGAAGTTTTGGGCTATTTACAAGTATAAAACTCCTTTGATTTTGCGGCTTTTTTTATTGTTAATTTATTTTGTACAATCTTATATACAGTAATTAGTGAGTTTTATTTACAAGAGGTATTTTGTTAATTTATTGATTTTATGGACATTTATTTGGGATTTTACTCGGGGATTTTACTAAGATCAAGATATTAAGATGATGAATCGTGGATTCATCAGTCCTACATGGAGAGAGCTGGGAAGTACTGTGAGTTTTCTTACTTTGCATGCATCATTTGATACGAGGGTGAGATTTTCACCATAGTATCCAGTTGCACGGCTTTTTCGCAATCTCCCTTTGTTTTGCTAACCTTGGATCAAAAAGAAAATACAAAAAAAATTGTTAGGTACTTTTATTGAAAAATACTCAAAATTGAAAACTAAAAACTAAAACAAAGGGACTGCTAATAACACTTTGACCTTAATTAAAATCTTTAATGGATATCATTGTTTCGAGTTCATAAAGCACTCATTATTTTCAGGTATCATTCAGACAGAGTGAGGCGTATCGCGTAGGATTAGAGCCAACTCATGATCTGTGGCAGCCTTGATAATCACCTGGGACGGTGAAGTATTGGCACTTCTATCATACATAGGCAGGTAGGGCCTTGTTGACGACGTTGTTCCTGCCTTGTGTGGACCATCTGACTTGGTCTAAAGTATTGAGCATAGGTCATGCCCTCACAAGTGTGTCTATCTCATCATCTTGCATCCAAGTACCTTACTTGTGAGGGAAGTATTGGTTTCGCCTATTGATTTCCTCTCTTTCTATTTTTTTGGCTGAGTAGACCCCCCATGAACGAATCAAGGACCTCTAAATGCGCAGATCACATGTTACAAAAGAAGTGGAAAGTACGGGATCCATTTCTGACAGTACTCAATCTCCTATAGTGTTAGCCCTCTATGGACTTGTGAAAATATTTTACCTGCAAAAAAATTGAAAAGATAAAAACAGCTTAACCTTTACGGCTTTACTTGAGTTGAGTCGGTGAACTCACAACTTGTTTGGTGTTTGTTTTGATTAAGATCAACGATCAGTCCTGCACATTTGTGTCATTTTTCTCATTTCTTTTTTTTATCCTCTTTGTCCCTTGATCACTTTGAGTCATTCTATTATTTTACACTCCTTTTATTTCCACGTTCATCATCGTATCATTCATCCATTCTCGATCTTCTTGAATTCCAAGATGTCGACTAATGGATGGTTTGGTCGAAACTCCTTCGACGCCTATATCGATTCCATGCAGCTGACATCTCCAATAATTCAGGGTGATTCCCGAGAATACGATTTGGACTTTGCGAACCGATCTCCAGACTCCCCGCCTTCTTCAATAATCTATGATCATATATTGGGATGAACACCGCTGAGTGTCTCCCCCTCTTTTGGGCCTCAAAAAAAATCTAGGATCACTCTTGTCCCGAACTCTGCACATTTTGGATGGAAATAGATTTCACTCCATACATTTCTCCATCCTTAATGAAGTTTTGTCTACCTTAACACAGAACACTTCTCTACATCTGGTGCTTCTATAAGACTGGTCGGGGTATTATTCCATGTACAGACCAAGAGCCCGATCTGGAGCCCGGGATTTTGTCATATTATGATTCATACGTGGCTCCCACAAGAAGAGGGAAGGACTACAACATCCACCACAGCCAGACCAGAATGCAGTAAATGCTCAGTTGCTTGCCTCTATTCAAGCGATCCAGCATTAGCTCACAAACCAGGCATTTTTTTTGAAAGTCCGCAGGTTAGGGGGTAGTACTCAGCGGTACCCTCCCCATCAAAATTTATTCCAAACAAAAACCAAAAGCCATAGTTTTACATAAGCGTTACATCAATTAACCCTCCCCTACAAAAGCATTACAACACCCAGTCTTCAACCATCCTATTTGCGAAGATATTGACGTTTTCATTATAAAATCTTTGTTCGGAGAATAGTAAATCATTTCTACCATGCCATATTGCCAAGAGGAAGGCCATCGGTAGCAATCGATCCCTCCTCGGTCTTCCCCTATTCATGTAGAGCGAATTCCAGAACGTCTGGAACCCCTCAAAGCGACACCAAGTAATCCCCGTATCCAGCCAGGCCTGAGAAATCACAGGGCAAGCAAAGAAAAGGTGATCCACAGTTTCAATGGCGCTGTCATAGATAACGCATTTGTTTGCAATGATGCCAAGAAGCTTGACGCAACGGTCGTGCGCCATGAGTCTCTTCCGCCTAAGGAGCCAAAGGAAAATCCCCACTCTTTCTGGGAAACCAAGGGCCCAAATGGCAGCACAATCTCTGATCAAGGACTCTGAGTTTGTCGGGGGCAGTCTAGAGATTGCACCGTAAGCCCCCTTCACCGAGAATGGCCCAGCACGCCAGCACTAATGGTATCTGCCCCCTCTTGGAGCTTCGACATTCCTCATGGCCTCAAGGAGCTCAAGGAAATCATCAAATCTTCTGTCTGAAAAATTGGCGGAGAAAGTAGGGTACCAAGAACCATCAGCCCAGCAACTTGCCACTGAGCACAACCTATCATTCACCTGGGCAAAAAGACGGGGAAAGCGAGAACACAAGGCTCCCACCCCGACCAATCGTCCTCCCAAAAAGCAAAGTCGTTTCGTCCCCCCAGAACAGGCTTGAATAACGCTAAATTCTTCAGAAAAGACCACATTACGCCCCTCCAAAAAGGCGTAATCGCCACGCTACAGATTTGTTGCGATCGCGGCACCCCCTTCACACCATAAATCTTGCGGATCGTCAAACAAACAAGATCATTTCCCGGGCCCCACACTCTGCTAGCCCATTTCAACAAGAGCGCCTCATTCATTTGCTCCAAAGATCTGACTCCCAGACCCCCCAAAACCTTCATGCGTTGGATATCCTCCCAGCTCACCAGGTGAATCCCCCCGTGCCCAGTAGTCCAGGTTACCTTCCAGGTATGCGTTGGATATCCTCCCAGCTCATAGACCAGGCATTAGTCCAGGTTACCTTCCAAGATATGCTTAATGATCTGTGGAGAAAAAGAGATAACCTAGGAGGAGGAGGAGAGGATGAAGAATTAAGAGATGGACCCCGTGGAGGTTCAGAAGATGAGCTGAGAGGTCCAAGCCTACTCTCAAGGAGGCGTACGACCCTAGTGCAGGCAGATGACCGAGTGGATCCAAATCTCACTAGTACATGCACATTTCGAGTTAAAACCTCAACTCTTAGCTCTTCTTTCCACCTTCCACAAGAATGCAAATGAAGAATCTTACATCCATCTGCAGCAGTTTGCTTACATCTGTGGTACAATGCACTATCCTAACATACCGTTGGGTGTAGTCGCGATGCCTGCATTTCCATTCAGCCTTCAAGATAAGGCACTCTATTGGATCAATTATCTGGGAAAGGTCGTCACTTCTTGGGAGGAGCTCAAGGCCGCTTTCCTGCATAAATTCTACCCACTCGGTCAGCTCAATCAGATGCGAGCCAAGATAGTCAATTTCTCACAAGCCACCCAAGAGTCTATTCATGAAGCTTGAGAGCATTCCAGAGATTTACAAGAGAAGTGTCCCCACCATGATATTCTTCGGACCAGCCTGGTTCAATATTTCTTTGGGGGACTTACTCTCCAGAGCCAGAGGCTCGTAGATGCCGCTTGAAGTGGGTTGCACTTCAACAAAGATGAAGACATCGCTTGGTAGATCTTCGAAGAAATGACCGAAGGAGATGCTGTCTTGTTGTCGTCTCGAACCTATCAGCACTAGCCACAGATTCAGCAAAAGTCAATTCATATGGAGGCATCTCATGATCCGGACAGGGATGAAAGCATCAACATGAGCATTATTGCGAGCCACCTATCCAAAGTGGACATAATAAAAATGCGATCACAGGATCTGAAAAAATTGTCTGTGATCGAACAGAGGACTTAAAATCTGGATAAAATGGATCAAATCACTAAGCAGTTGGAGTTATTGGTAAGCACAATTAATTCTTGTTAGACGGTATATACATTAACCACGACTCCTGCTGAGAAGGAGCTATCATCGCCTCAAACCCCTCAGCAGAGTCTAGGGAAACTAACGGTCCAGCACGTATACTAGGTGCAAGAGCCCGAACCAGCATCACCTCAGTAACCGCAGCAACAGTTGGTTGTCTACCAGCCCGAGCTTCAGATTCTTGTTGATCCATGTTCCCCACCTCTGCCCCTGATTCAGGGGGTGAATGATGTATGTTCCAATGATGCATAGCTGGTCCGTCCTTCCAGACATCAGCAGGGCCAGTCTTTCATTCCTCAACATCAAAGAGGGAGATTTGTCCAGAATAATCAGCCTCAACACCAGCAGTTTCCACAGTACCACGACAATTGGAGATAGAATTCTAACAAACAATCAGTGTACCGTCAACACCAGTAGTATCAGTCGTATGCGGTTGCTCCATATAAATACCCTCCTCCTCAGCACTACTAGCAGTAGCCTTCTACCCAATACAATTTTCACTATTCCTATCAACAGACTCCACACCATTCCCAATCTCAGTGTGGCCAGCATGATGAACCATCCGAGGCTGCTCCTGTGAACCCCGCCTTGGACCGCTTGGCTCAGTTGGTGAAGAGCCTTGCAGAAATGATCCATAATCTAGATGACCTCAACGCCGCCAAAACTTCTATTCCGGCACGGTGGAGGCAAATCCCAACAACTTCAAAAAGAGAGAGCATGTAGTTTGTGATGTTCCGACCAATCTCACAGAGTCAGATGTGCTTGTTATGTTTTTATATGTCACTCTTAGGAGTGGTATGACATTGCAGCCTTCTTCCAACACAAAGGGGTAGAACAAAACTTATGTTGGCGATCCATCATCTTCTACATCATCCGATCCAACAGTCAGACCGGTGAGGACAAAGAAGACGAATGAGAAGCACCAACAACAAAAATTCAAAAAAAAATAAATAAAATAAAAAATACCAAAAAGAGAGCAACAGTCGAAGCGACACCGCACCAGCCTTGGAGAGGACAGCATCAGCAATCAATCTAGTGCAAGCCGATGGAGCCCAACCTACATTTTTTGGATGCCCATCTCTGATGGATGATCTCCATTTTATAATCTATTTGTACAAGCAAGATGTGGACATAAATTCTGATGTAAAATAAAAACAATCCTTTTGCTTTTAATTATGTACTGTTGGGAGAAAAATGAATCATACTCATAGAATGGACCGAGGGCTCTCTTATATAG
The DNA here is from genome assembly GCA_037367405.1 of Ottelia alismoides. Lineage (NCBI taxonomy): Eukaryota > Viridiplantae > Streptophyta > Magnoliopsida > Alismatales > Hydrocharitaceae > Ottelia > Ottelia alismoides. The sequence continues at coordinate 4,298 of JAZKJV010004472.1, read as the reverse complement.
GAGAAAAGCCCTTGGGTTATGTACATGATAAGTACATCAAGAAAACATAAAAACATAAATGATACCGAGAGTACATTTATCTCAACACTCCCCCTCAAGCTAGAGCATATATATCTATCATGCTCAACTTGGAGCAACAACTTTTAAATGGACCTCTAGCTAGGGCCTTGGTGAAGATGCCAGTCGTCTGATCTCCAGTGGAAACATGGGAGGTAGATATGAGACCTTTCTGAATCATGTCTCTAGTGTAATGGCAATCCACCTCTATATGCTTTGTCCATCATGAAAAGCAGGATTATTGACAATAAATAGTGCATCTTGGTTATCACATAAAAGTTACATAGGAAGAGGAACCTCAATAGTGAGGTCAGTCAATACTGATCTAACCCACAACATCTCTGCACTCCCATGTGCCATGTCCCTGTATTTAGATTCTGCACTTAATCTAGCCATCATTGTCTGCTTCTTGCTCTTCCATGACACAAGTGAGCTCCCGACAAAAACAACAAAGCCCGAAGTAGACTTTCTGTCTCTAGGGCAACCTGCATAATCAGCATCTGCACAAGCTGTCACCTCAAGAGATGTAACCCTCTTGAATATAAGACGCGAGCCAGGTGAGGTCTTCAAATATCTCAGGATCGTATAGGCAGCATCATATGCACCTTTCTAGGCTGCTCCATGAACTGACTAACTTTACTCACTACATACACTATATCCAGCCTGGTGATAGTGGCGTATAAAAGCTTCCCAAACAGCTCTCTATATCTCATGTTGTCTGCCTCCTCAGTGACATCATCATATAATCTCATACTCGGATCCATAGGGGTAGTAGCATGCTTGCATCCTGTCATACCCGTCTCAGAAAGATGATCCATCACAAACTTCCTCTGGGTCATCACCAGACCACGTTGGTTCCTGGCAAACTCCAACCCCAGGAAGTATCGAAAAGTGCCAAGGTCCTTAGTCACAAACTGTTGACCTAGGAACTCCTTGACAGTCTGAATACCTTGCTCATCATCCCCTGTGACAACAATATCATCCACATAAACAAGAATAGCAATAGTACCTCTATGTGTCCTCTGAACAAAAGTGTGTGGTCCGCAGTAGACCGCACAAACCCCTGGTGCTCTATCAACTCCGATAGCTTATGTACCAAGCTCTCGGACTCTGCTTCAGGCCATAAATTGCCTTATGGAGCCTGCACACCTTCTGGGACTCCCCCTCAGTAGAAAACCCTAGTGGTTGTTTGCATATATACTTCTTCATGTAGGTCACCATATAGAAAGGCATTCTTCACATCAAGTTGGTAAAGCGGCCAATCCCGTGAAACAACAACAGATAAAAGAATGCGTAGTGTCGAATGTCTGGTCACAGGAGAAAAGGTATCCTGATTGTCCACCCATAGGTTTGGGTAAACCCACATGCCACAAGTCTTGCCTTATAGTGGTCTACACTGCCATCTACCCTTTGCTTTACTGTAAATATCCCTTTGTAGCTCACAACAGAGGTACTTTTGGAGCAGATACAATGCTCTATGTTCCACGCGACTGCAAAGCTGTTATCTCCTCTTCCATTGCAAGTCGCCACCTACTGTCTTGTAGCGCCTCCTGATAAGTACGTGGGATAGTAACAGCAAGATTCCCACTACAAACTTCATGTACTCCTCTGAAAGATGATCCAAAGAAACATGTGCAGCAAGAGGATACGTGGCACATTGGCGACGAGGCTTCCTTAGGGCAATAGGTATCTCTAGATCATCAACCTCGCTGTTCTATGGAATCAACTCTCATGTGTATCATTCAAAACTCCAGTGTCATCAGTATAAACAATGTGTTCATGACATACCTAAGGCTGGTGGATGATGTGCACGGCGCATGAGCAGAGGGACGAGTAGAAAACCTGCGAGTGCAAACATGATATTGGACTTGGTAGACAGAGGTGGAGGTGGTGGGGGCAGAAGAGGTGGCGGAGGTGGAGAAGACTGAGGTGCAACATGGAGGTCATATGGTGGAGAAGACAAAGGTGAGGAACAACATCCTCTCCAGAAGTAGCATTCGACAACCTGTCACATGTAGGAGAGAAATGCATAATAGACTCAAAAAATTGACATCATCACTCACATAATATCTTCATCATACAGGATCAAAACATCCATACCCTTTTTGGGTACGGGAATAACCGACAAAAACACATTTGACAGCTCTAGGTGAGAGCTTGTCACGGTCAGGAGTGAAATTGTGGACAAAGGTCACAGATCCAAAGACTCTAGGAGTGAGAGACAATAGTTCCTTCTCGGGAAACGCAATCAAGAAGGGGACCATCTCTCCAAGAATAGTGGATGGCATGCGGCTCACCAAGTAGCAAGCAGTGAGAACTGCGTCCCCCCAGAAAGAATGAGGGGTACGACTCTGGATCAACAGTGTTCTTGTGACATCAAAAAGGTGACGATGTTTACATCCAGTCATACCGTTATGCTGAGAATTATAATTGCAAGAGGTCTGATGAACTATACTGAGAGACCAGAGAAATTCAGATAAATATATTGAGGAAAACTCCAAAGCATTATCCGTACAAATGAATTTCGCATTAGCAAAGAAGATATTTTTAACTTCAATAAGAAAAGATTTAATGATAGCACCTGCTTTAGACTTATATGTTAACAAGAATACCCAGGATAGTCTAGAATAATCATCCACAGCAACCATATAAAAACGATGCCCCTGATGATAAGGAACACGACTAGGACCCCAAATATCAAAATGAAACAACTCAAAGGACTGACTACTGTGACGACTCAGACGACTAGAAAAAGAGGAGCGATGGTGCTTCCCAAGTTGACAGGCTTCACAACCCAATGTAGTACGAGTAGATATCTGCGGTAGCACATGACACATCTTCTAGAGAGGAAGGTGGCCAAAGCGAAGATGCCACATGAAAGGAGAAACAAATCCTGAAGGAATAGTAGCAATCCTAGCACAAGGTGGTATGGCAAACTTATACAATCCTCTCTGCTCACGACCATGACCGACCACAATGCCAATTAGTACGTCTTGAAACACAAAAGAAGAGGGATCAAAGATGGCACCGTAATGTAAATCTTTTGTAAGTTGACTAATAGACAAAAGATTCATATGAACGTCTGGAGCATAGACGTTCTGAAGATGCATAAAAGGGGCTATAACAATCTCCCCCTGACCAACAATGGGTAGACGAACCCCATTAGCAATGACCACGGATCATCCAAGTAGGATAGACCTGTATGAACTAAACTGCATCCGATCTCCACACATATGATGTGACGCTCTAGAATCCATAATCCAATCAGTCAAATCTGAACTGCTACTACTGGTAAACGCATAAGGAATACCTGATGAACTAGACAGTGCTCTAGCAGTAGCTGCTGCATCTGTGGAACCTGGAGTCGGAGTCGTAGGAGTGCTTATCATCTCTCGAAGTCTGGAAACAATATCATCTAAACGTGTATCTGGAGTAGTGCAGAAGAAGGCTCAGTCTGCTTAGCAACACGTGCAGAAATTGGATACCCATGCTTCTGAAAGCATGTCTCCTCAGAATGACCAGGACGATGGCAATGGGAACAAGGAATACGATGTCGGCCTCCTCCTCGACCACGAGGTCCACAGCCACAAAACTGGGAGTACCCCCTACCATGAGTAAAGGAGTCATCTGGGCTGTAGTAGTGGGTGTGGTAGTAATCCTACTCAATCGCTTGTAGACCTCCTCCATCGACATTATTGTCTCTCCAGTCAGAAGTTGAGTACGGGCAGCATCGTACTAAGAGTCAAGAGATGACAAGAAAAGTCCTGTCATTGTGGCATTCTGATATGTCTGCTACTTTTCAGTGTTGTTGGTAATAGGCATGAAGCTGTGTACTCGCTCAAACATGCCTCTCAGATGAGAGAAGTGTGCGTGGAGTGGTCGACCATTCTGTTTGGTCGAGAAAATGTCGAATTGCAGTGAAGAATCTTGCTCTCATTATTTGTCTGCCCGTATGTGCCTGCTAATATGTCCACATAGCCTTTGCAATTGGTTGATTAACAATATCATTAACAATCTCCGTGGTAAGTTTCCTAGAGAGCCAGATGCGAGCATAGGCGTTATCTTGCTTCCATGAAGCATTGGCCCCAGTCTTGTCCGCCAACTCTGAATCAGTAAGAATGTGCTCCTTGTTATGGCACTGCATTAGGGTACGAAATTGCATGGACCACAACTCGTAATTGGTCCCATCAATCTTCACGATAAGAGCCAGGCCCTTGAAGACACTAGAAGAGGAGAAAACA